>JAYRBT010000156.1:16292028-16327758 GCA_036023395.1 Myiotriccus ornatus
GACAACGTGGTGTTGAAATGGGCAGTCCATGATGTCATTTATTATGTATAATAAGTAGCATCCAGAAATGTCAGTCAAGGATCAAGTCCTAGTGTGCCAATCGCTGTAGAGACACAGAGTAACAGAGTCCCTGCCCTGAAGAGCATACAGTCTAAAAATGGTCCCTCATGTGGCATAGTTTGGAGGGGAGGAATAGGAACTGGAGGCAGAGAAATGAAACATCAACCTTTTTTTCTGATTTCCTTTCATCTTCCAAACAAAAGCCATAAAACATAAATGCTGAGATCATCATTTCCAGTCCCCATCATTAGCCAGATGCTAGAATGGTAGAATGATAGAATCAGAATCACACAGGCTGGATCAGCCACGATGGCCAGCATCAGGCACTTTCAGGCCACCAAGGAAACTTGTCATGTAGGAGCTGTCTGACAGAGGTTCTCTGTAGACACCAGGGGTGGGAACGTGGCTCTCTGATCCCTGGGAAGGGGAGGGAGGAGGTGAGGGAAGCCCAGCGCCAGCTCAGCCTGCGAGGGTGACAATGTGCAGCTCCTCCACCAAGTTTTTGGGAGGGAAAGAATCTCAAAACCTCCATGAGAGGAGGAGGCATCACAGACCCCCAGGGGTTTGCAGCACAGACATCCAGGTGTTTGAAGCCACCCAGGTGTCTTGCAGCACCCCTGGTGCCTCAGTCCCTCCTGGCCAGGGTGGCACAGCTCAGCCCCATGTTTTTGGCCAGTGTCCCCTGGAGTGAACTGTCCTGGGCTGAGAGACATTGTGGGTACCATAACCCACTTCAGCATGATGGCAGAAAGTACAGCATGCAGGGAAAGGCAGGTGGTTTATGCCAGTCTAGGAGGGACAGGTGGGGTCAACTTCCACTGCCAAGCTGAGCAGGGCAACACATGGCTACTGGATGCCCCTGTGTGCTGGATTCCCTCCTGATAGCAGGGAAATCTTTTTTCAGGAAACTGGAGCTTTGCACAGCAATCCCCAAAAATGGTAGATTTTTCTTTTTGGCTTTTCATAGCTTTCTTTTTTTTTTTTTTTTTTTTTTTTTTTGATATACTATAGAAACTTAAAAACATGATTGGATTTGTTCATGCCTTTATTTATTGCGCTATTTATGATGGGCACAGATTTCCCTAAGCCAAAAAGCCCCCTCCCTCCTCCTTCCCCAGCCTTAGTAATCAGCTCCCTTGTGCTCCAGCCCACGCTAGGCTATTTTCCTCTGTCAAATCCTCCATCACTGGTTAAATTACCTAGGTGTGTGCTGGCTTTATCTTTTTTTGGTGAAATCTTACAATCTTTCAAGTCTTCTTTGTCCGAGTCCCCGCCATCCTCTTAGGCTTCTCGCACACCCTGTTTCTCTCCTGGCTGCTTTTGTGAAAGGTCTAATTTCAACAACTTGCTGCTCTCAGGGTTGAAGTCTGTACTCCAGTGATAATCACCTGTGTCCATCAAGGCTCCCCGGAGCTTTGACGTTACAGCAAATCGTAGATGTTTGGACTCCTTTGCACTTGGCTGTCAGATTTTCCCTTCCACCCTCCCTTTCTCAGGTGCTCCCCTTCCACGTTCTGCTGCCTGTGTTCGCTGCAGCCTACACTGCCAGCACACCTTTCGAGCCACCAGCCTGTCAAGGAGCATTTTTGGCCTGGGCCCTGGTTTGCCACGGGGTGTCCCCTCCCACGCACGCACCAACAGCTGCCTCCCGAAACGTGGAGACGCTTCACTCAGCGTCTGTCGTGTGAGCCAGTTTTAATCTAGGATGCTCTTTCCTTTTGGCTCCCGACGGAGATCACAGGACCCCGTTTAATCCAGCTCCCCGTTGGTGTAGGGCTGAGTCATAGCAGGTTTTTCTGTTGCTACATCTAATAACGCTTTGCTATCGGGAGCAGAACATCAACCCGCCTGGCTGGGAGTCGGCACTGTCACCCAGCAGCTCCCCTTGTCTGCAGGTTGTTTTGATTCTTTTCTTAGACTTCTCCCTCTCTGTGTCTTTCTCTCTAAAACATTAATTTCCTCTAATTAGAGCCTCCTTAACAATTCTTTTTCCCCCCCTCTCCTCAGTTAATTTCCTCTAATTAGAACCTCCTTAATAATTCTTTTGCTAAATCAATTTCCTCAGTTAGAACCGCCCGCCATAATTTCTTTCTATCCTTTCAAAAGCTGTCGGAGCAGCTAGGCAAATTATGCTTCTGGGTAACCTTTATCTCTTACTTGGTGTTTTAAAAGAAGAACTGTAACAGGTTAGACAGGCACAATTTCCCCCTTCAGAGCTCTGCTAGTCTGACCCCATTAGGTTATACTTAGCTGACTGTTGTACTATTGTATACTTAATAAGATGCTCTAGCTGTTCCTCTGCAACCAATGTAAGGCTGTATTTATGAATGAATTAAACATGACACTTCATTATTCAGATCAGATTTAACAGTGTCAAAATCCGTCTTTAAACCAGATCAAGTTGCTCTCCAAGAATGTGTAAAACCTCCTGCCTCTGTTAGCTGTCCTGTGAGCCAGTCTTTCCTAACTTTTCCTCTGCAGCCATGCTGGCTTTCTTCTCATGACAAGTCTTTTAAGTACTATTTTTTTCTAAAACATGCTGTTTTTAAAAAAAGATCTTCTTTGTTTCTAATTTACACAGTAAGTAACTATTAATGGCCCGTTGCTTTTCACAGTCATGGTGTGGGCCACATCAGCAGATGGTATAAATGGGGAGGCAGCCAGTTTACACATTACGGACCTTGGGCCCCAGTTTCCTCTTCTACACTACGCAGTTTCTTCCCAGTTGAAACTGCATTATGGATTTCTCCATCCCTTTCAGATGGACCGTAAGGAACCACCTCAATATGTCTGACCTTGACATCTATCAAGGACAACTCACTCCTGTCCCTGTTTTGGGGAGGAAAAGGGCCAAGTATTGATGGCAACTGAGAGGAGTCACAGGCTTAGTGAAGACTGTCATTTTATGTAATTATGAAAAAAAGAAAAAGAATTAAAGGAACACATCTGAGCTGCAGGAATGCTCTCTTCCCACCACTCGTAGGTGCAGCAGACCTGATGGTCTCAACAAGTGTTGCTGTATGGCACAAGAGGGCCCAGCTCATGTGAGACAGGCCAAAGAAAACCTCTTATCAGGCTCAGGAGACTGCTGGCCTTTGTAGCACAAGGACTTTCACCCTCTTTTGGTGATGCCCAATGTGAGCTGCAGAGCCCTCTCCATGTCCCGGTCACAAAGCAGAGAATGTCACTGTGGGCCCTGAAGAGTCTGCTCCAGCAAGGCAGACAGGCCCTGCAAACTTGTGAAGTGCTTTTTGCCACCATCTGATGACAACCAGCAACACCTCAGTGGGTGGATGCCTTGGGTGCCACTTGGCACAGCAAGTGGAGTGATCCACGAGGAGTGCTTCATGGATGTTCTGCCTGGAGCTGGTGGAGGCTTGCAGCTACTTCATCCTTGTCAGTGCCACTGTCAGATATCTGGGCAGGTTCAAAACATTTTAGCCAAGCCCAGTTACTGTGGGAAGCTGTACTGCTGCCCTTTTTCACCATATTTCCTTCTGACCTTTCCAAGCTTCTAGCACTCCACAAAGTCTGTTCTGCTGGAAGTGGTGCAGAAGCTGTAAGACCTCCTTTATGTCCTCTACAGTCTTAATAAATGGCAGGAAACTCCATTTGCCATCATTTCCCATGGAATTTTGGAGTAGGATTGGATGGATAATTGAAATGCATTAAGGTTTTTGTTTTTGACAAAATCCCTAATGCTTGAGATGGGAATAGGATGTTTTTGGGCAATCTTACAAGGAGTACAATGCTGGTGGTGTTGGAGAGGAGACTGTTTGGGAAAGGTAGATTCTCTAAAAAGACATGTTAGAAGGCTAAAAAGAAAAGCTGTTTGGTTCTTCTCAGAAGAGATGAGAGAGAGCAGGAAGAGGGAGTCACCAGGTTGGATTGTTCCGACTGACAGCTGACTACAACAGAAGAGATGCTGTTCTCTATGCTCCTTGAGAAGCCCGTCTTGCTGGTCTCCAGTCCATTCCAGCTGAGGGCAAAGAAGGGCTAGAGATAGAGATAGGCAATCCAGTAGACAATGTTGAAGAGCAGGAAGGCAGTGGGGAAGAAGACACGGGAGTAGGAGTCCAGGCGGGAGATGTGGATGCGAACCCTCCCCTCCCGCCACATCCCTGTCTGACAGTCCTCAATGCAGCAGAAGAACCTCTCACATTCCTTTCCTTCCAGGCATGGGGAGCCAGGATCATCATCGTCATCCTCCTCTATCTCTGGGGGCCAGTGCATGATGTGGTTGATGTTGATGGTGGTGAAGGTTGGCATCACCTGTGCACCGGCAGGTGGCTGTAATGGGGAGAGGGAGGCAGATTAAAGGGAAGGAAGAGGCAAGAAAACGTGATCCAGACACCAAACCCCACCCAACTGTCAAGAGATGAGTTCATAGCATAGGTGCAGTTCAGTGGAGAGGGATGACCGATCATCTCCCATCTCTGCACCTGGCTGTAAACCACCACACTGGCACAGTGTGGGAATTGGCAGCTCCCTGTATGGCTGGGAGTGCCCCCCCTGGCACCCCAGAGCCAAGGCAGCAAAGATCTAATTGCTCTGATTCTCAGTCTCTGCCACTAATAGTCAGTGCAGAAACAGGACCTGTCTGATTTCAGCCCCTTCCCTCATTCCCCTGAGCTCAGCTATTTCTGAAGGCTCAGCACACAGTCCAAATGTGTCTCCTGGTTGCTGGCAGGTACTGGAGAAAAGCTGAGGAAAGGCTGTGTGTGACTCATAACTTCTTGGCCCAGGAGAAAGCATATCATCAGCCTCATGGAAGAGCTCTATCCACCCTGGGATATGAGGGATATGCTGGGAAATGAGCCTGGCACAGAAGAGATCTGTCTTTTTTGCTTTCATCTCTCCCCCAGCTCACAGGCCTGTTTCAGTTGATGTGTCAGAAGTACCTGACACGAGCTTGGGCAGATCTCATGACGGATGATGAGAATGATGACTACCCTGTGTTCCCTCTCCCCACATTCATCAGGTCTTGTGATGGACAGACCACAAATGTAGGTAGGTTTCTGCATCTCTGTGACCTAAGATACCCCTGTGATCCACAGAGGTCAAACTGACACAGGTGGAAGAACGGGTCTTAAGTGAACATTTACTTTTGGTCATGTGAGTGTAAACTAAATTAAACTACAGACTGTACTGATAAGCTCTCCAGCAGTTTTGAAGAGAGTACAGGGTGCCTGGGTCTGGTAGGGGCTTCTTTGTGTGTTTCAGCTGCTTTTTCTGGTTGTGTCCCACCTTTCAGGTGCTCAGACCCGACACACAGAGTGGTCAGAAGCCTTTATGAATACAGGTCAGGCACCAAACCACATCGGCAATTTCCAGTGCAGGCTCAGGAGAGATATTTCTAAATAGCTTGGGTTTCAAGCATCGTCCCCCTCTGCTGGCCCCTCTGACCTACCAGCCTGGCTTTCCTGTTGTTGTGCTCCAGTGGTTTCTTGTTTCCCACCAGGTAGTTGAGCGTAGCGTACTCCATGAGAGCTGCGAACACGAAGATGAAGCACACGGAGACGAAGAGGTCCATGGCTGTGATGTAGGAAACACGGGGCAGGTGCTTGCGGGAGATGGTGCTCAGGGTGGTCATCGTGAGCACAGTCGTGATTCCTGAGAGCGAAAAGGGTGGGGTAAGTAACGATGAGGAGCATTTCTGCCTTCCAAAGGCATCCAGCCCCCAAAATGTCCCCACTTCCTCTCTGCCTCCCGTAGCTGGAGCAGGGAGGCTCTGTCAGTACTCCCTCCTTCATTAGGCAGCCTGAAGTAGACACCCGTCACAGGGTTCCCTTTGTTTCCTAAGACTCTGATTCTTACCCATAAGCTTTCAATCTGCTCGTGGCTGCTCTTCAGAGACAGCTCTTCACAATCTATCCATTTCTTGATGCATAGGGCAAGTGGGTGGGTGGTGATAAGGAATTTCTTTTGACTTGAATGGGGCTTGGAATTGTTTTTGCAGCAGCAGTAATGCTCACAGACCTGTGATAAAGTGTCAGGAGCCAACAAAGGATTAGCTGCAAGAGTTGGTATTGTGATCTCATCCCCTTCCTTTCAGGATGTGGGGAAGAAGCAAGAACTCCCCACGTTTCTCCTTCTCTAGCACTCATCTAAATCCACCTGCCACCCTTTCCTGGGGTCACCCCAGTGGCTCTGGGTACAACCATGGCAAAACATTTCCACGTTTTCCTGCTATATTTGCATTAGCAGATGTGATGTGACTTCCCACCCATCTGAAGTGCCGGTGGAAATGGTCCAGCTCCCATTTCCCTGAGGTAGGCTGGCGGGCTTGAAATGTGCTGGGGATCATTTGTATTAAGTACAGTGGGGCTGCGGAGAGAACACATTTTTCTTCCTGTGCTGAGGTCCCTTCCCACAGAGAGGGGCCCCTCTCCTGGGGAACCTTGCCTTGTTTTCCGAGACAGCCACCACGGCTGTGCCAACACTGTGCAGAACACTTTGCCTCTTGCTGTTCATTTTTTACCAGCCACGGACTGTGGCATTCCCTCACCTCCATTGGAAGTGACACCCTCCTCCTCCTCCTCTCTCCTTGGGCACCAAAGGAATCAATTTTGCTGGGGGGAGCGGGGAGACGTGGTCAGCATGGATGGGCTCTGAATAGCTGATGGCCCCTCCTCTCCTGTCCATCCCCACAGAGAACCTGCAGGCAGGGTTGGGAACGCTACCTCCAATTAAAGGGAAAGTCAGCAGGGCTGACGGGGAGGACAGTGCTGGGAATCAGAGCTTGCTGCAAAATGCAGATACAGCCAAAGTGTATTAAAGGTTTGCAAAGGCCTCTCCAGCACCTATCAGAGCAGCATTCAACCAACAGAAGCTTTGATTCTGCCTCAAAGAGCCATTGCAGTTTGCTGAGAAAATCTAAACAATGGGAAGAACTGTTGCCACGTCCTCTGTCCTGGGTCCTGTGGGATGACTGGCAGAAAAAGGTTGTACCTACAGAGCTTCCAGCTCCTGCCAGAGCTTTGTGGATACAGCTGAGCAACTTTGCCCATTAACCCTATAACCTTCCTGTCACTGGTCCTACACTGAGGCCTTGAGAAGTCACGAGGAAATGTGGAATACAAGGACAGACAGGAGCCCTTTGGGCAGCACTGCAGTGGCACAGCTCACCCCTTCCCTCTCCCTTTCAGTGCATGAGATTACCCCCTTGTCAGCTTGGAAAAGGCCGTGTTCAGGTCTCAGATCAAGACATGAGAGTGATGTGCTACCCTAAAATAATCCAGGAGTCCAAGCCAGCACAGCTGGAGATTTGGTTGATCTTGAGAATAGTGTTACCAACAGGAAGCTGGAGGAGTGGACTATTCTGCAGTAAATTCAAAAATTCCAGAAAATGGCAAAGCTCCTCAGGAAATTTTGTACTCCAGCACTGCCAGTCTGCCAGCCTGGCAGAGTCTGACAAGCACCAGACATGCATCATCCTGTCTCTTACCCAGAGATGTCCTGGCTGGTGTAGAGTCTCTCTTAATCCAGAAGGAAACCCAGGAAAGCACAACAGTCAAGATGCAGGGAATGTAGGTCTGAATGGCAAAATAACCCATACGTCTACTGAGGTCAAAAGACACTGTCATCACCATGTACTCCCCTAGGAGAAAGCAACAGAGACAGTGGAATCAGAACACGGGGCTTCCTCAAACACAAAAATCAGCAAAGTTTCTGAATTCAGAGTGTTTCTGGTGAGGTTTTCTTGTCGTTTTAAGTGCCTGGCCCTCTGGTTTTTTAGCTGCCCTGACAAGTAACTTCATGTTAGGCTGAGTAGGCTTGGTGACTGGCTGGTTTGGTGGCTAGTGGACTCTGTGGCTACCTGGCTGGCTCTGTAGCTATCTGACTTAATGTCTGTGTGACTACTTTAAGTGTGACTTGCTGGATGCCAACCTGGCTGTTTGCCTGGCTGTCTATATGGCCACCAGGCTGCATTTATACCTGCCTGGCTATGCCTCTAAGGACACTGAAAAGCACACCGTTTGGAAAAGTTTCAGGGAAGAACCTGCAGAGAGCATTCATCTTCAGCTGATTGCTGCGAGGGTTTCTTTTCCATGGAAGCTCTTGGGCTATAACAGGCTCCATGGCCTGCCTTGCTAACGAGCTACCTGAGCTGTGACAAAGGAGATGTCCTTCAATCACTCCCACTGAGACTCTGGTGCTGCCTCTGGAAAAGGCGTGTGGTGCTGTACAACCTAATTGCTCGTTTGGCAACTTACAGCGGAGGTTCTTTCCCTTTTCAGGGGCTCCCAGGGAGTATTGGAAGAAAGCCACCTGACAGCTTTAGGGTTAAGATGGAGCTTGCAAGCAATTACTAAAAAAAAGAGAATTACAAACATCAAAAGGCCACGGGTGCATTCAAGACACTTTCACTTCTTGTCCCCATTTGTGCTGCTTTTCTACCCCAGTTAGAGGCTGGCTGCCACTGTGGACAGCAGCAGCTTTGTGCAGAGTGGGAGAAGCACTACTCCTTGATGTTCCAGAGGGCTTAAAAGTACCTCACCCCACTTTCAGGAATCCAGAGGCTTTCCTCAGTTGTCTGTGGGAAGGAAAGGGGATGTGAGCTATTATGAGGAGGAGAGGGAGTTGAAGGGCTTCCATCACTTAGTTTCTTCACACATGCAGCCTTACCCCTGTCTCTTGAAGCACAGTTCAGGTGTTCATCAGCCTGCCACAAGTTTACAGAAGGAAAGATTGAGACCTGCAGGTTCTGACTTCCCCGCCCCTGTTCCAATCCTAAGCACCAGCCAGAGATCACATAATATGCACCTACTGCAGCAAGAGGGGACCCGAGCTCTCCCTCCTAACCCTTCAATTAGGGATTGCTTCATCCACAACAGCACTGCCACCCCACAGTTCTCACAGATGTCAGTGCTTCTGGCCTAGTCCCGCTTTCATCTCCGTCACTTCTGCTCCCTCTGGCCAAGGTCCATCGTTGTGACCCTCCTCCCCCGCACTGTGCAGCTGTCTGGTGACTCCTTTGCCTCCCACCAGGTCTCCAGCACGCTGGTGTTTCCGTGGGCTGTCCCCCTCTGCCTCACCTGCCCCAGTCCTGAGAACTTCCGAGGTGTTCCTCAGCCCCGTGAAGTCAAACTGGTAGAGCCTCCAGGTGCGCTGGTCAGAGACCTCGATGGAGTAGCGCCTCCAGCGATAGACGATCTCCTCCCGAGGGTATCCGTCTGGGAAAAGGGGCACGGACATCAGCGGAAGAGCATGGCAGTGCCTCCACTTCTGTCACCACCCTGACCACAGGAGCACTGGCATCTCCCCTGAGCTGCCCGGCAAACACGAAGCTTTCGGGCAGGTATTTCTGAGGCCTCCTGTTTGGATTCCCTTAGGCATTCCCACATGCAGTGGGAGTAGGGACTGCATCTCCCCTGAAGGGCTGCTTCAGATCCTGGGGACGGGAAAAGCAGGGCTGGGAGCAGAGCTTTTCTAAGGACTGCACTGGTGGGAATGAGACATGAGTTGGTGTAAGAGGACTCTCTTGGTCTGAGGAAGAACTTCTTCGAGGGTGGCAGAGGGCTGGAATAAGCTGCCCAGGGTGGTTGTGGAGTCTCCCTCCCAGTGATTCTGGAGTCAAAATCTGGATTCCAAACCCACCTGGACGTAGTCCTGTGTAACCTGCTCTTGTCAGGGGGTTTCTACTAGATGATCTCCAGAGGTCCCTTCCCACCCCAGCTGTTCTGTGATCCTGTGGCTCCACCAGCCTGAAATCTTTAAGGGTTTTAGCTCCCTGGAGCAGCATGGTGCCTCGTGACCACCTTCCACCCCAGGCATGAGTACACTAGTAGTACAAAGCTGCCAACACGGGAGGCAGCACGGCTCTGGCTGCTCTGTGTGCTCCCTGTACCTCTCGCTCTGGGAGCTGATCTATGGAAAAGAAGGGATGCATTCTCCATGGAGAAGAAGACCTGGTCCTGCAGGCTGCAGCACAGCTTCTCCTGCCCCTGGCTTTCTTGACAAAGACACAAGCCTGCTGTGTGAAGCAGGGACCTGCGAGAGAGTTCCTCAGAGGAGGATGGAGTGAGAGCTTGGCAGCTAACTAACAGTGTGTTTCTAATTATCAAGTGTGTACGGCATGTACTGTTAATTAGCGGAGAATGAGGGATGGTGGGAGACGAGGGGATGATATCTCCTCAGCATGCTGCCTCCTCTGAAGCGCCTCAGAGCTCTGTGAGCTGTATCTCTTCAGTGGCAGGGGAAGCAGGAGAGGCGAACCCGAGCTCGGATGATTAAGTTGGATTTCCCACCCACGCAAGAGGACGGGGATCTCTTGGTGCAGAAAGGCTCCCTGCAATATTACCAGTGGAGATGTGCTAACATCAGCAGCCCTCTCTGCCAAAGAGCCTGGACAATCTCCTCCAACCACCCATCCAAATTAAGGAGGAGCTCAGAGGTGCTGTGAATCTGTCCCTTATGACCTCTGGGAGAGGGAGGATGCTTCAGGGCTCATGAAGACAGACACACAGATTAGGTGAAAAAAACTTTGCTAAAAGGGAGGATGGTCTCCCCAGGAGAATATTACTCCACTGAAGTTTCTCTACTTGCCTTCTAAAACTATTTTAAAAATATGTGTACTCACAACTGGAAAAAACCAAAGGGCAGGAGTGAGTGTCCATTGGGAAATTCTGCAGCTGGAGCAGACATTCAGCTTCGATTGTCAGCCTGAGATGGGAAGACAGAGAGAAGGAGGTTTTGTGTTGGTGAAGGTGCTTTGATTCCAACACCACAATGTGACAGAGAGATTCTCGCTTCCTTGACAACTAATTTGTTGAAGATCAGTCTGTTTGCAGGAACATTCCAAACCAGCAGAAAACCAAAATATATGTTTGGACATTTTCAAAGTGAAGAAAACCATCTAATTTTCACATTCAAAAAGGCTTTTTGTTTAGTCAACTTTTCAGATTCCTTTATGGAAGTGAGAATTTGTGGGAACAAAAGCCAAATGTTTATTAGCAGAATGAAATAGCTGAACTGAACAACATAACATTAATCCTTTAAAAAGGATTTTGGTTTAGGAAACCATTTGTAGTTTTGACTTTTTTTTGAGGGGTATGGGATATAACAGGCTGATTTTTTTTGGAAGCTTTCGTCTTAGGAAGAGGAAGCCCCTTCTTCAGGCAGCACTGGGAGACACCTCCACTAGCCTGTCCCAGGGCACCTGGAGCCTCCCCTGCTTTGACCATCTCCTTGTTCCCTCACCTCAGAGTGCCTGCTGGATGTACCTGAGCGTGTAGAGCACTTTTCCGTCATTCCAGATGCGGAGGAGCTGGTTGGGAGTGGTTATCCAGTGGGAATCGGCCCGCTTGGAGTTCCTGAAGAAGGTATCTGGGATCCAGATGCGGCTCACCATGTTGGTGTTCAGCGTGAGGGCCTTCAGGGTGCTGTTGAACCGCAGGCGCCGGTCGTACCACGTCTGAGCAAAGAAGATATCAATGGTGTATTCCTGTGAAACACAAGGAGGAGAAGGTCTTTCTGAGAGGGAATTCAGGCAAAGCAGAGCCCTGTCCCCTGGTCTGCAGGCCACTGTTTTGGAGTCCCAGCCATAACATTCATTTCTCAAGTCCAAGGGCAGGTGTTGGTGAGCACTGACACCTTTCCAGGATCACCTTTAGCGCACGGTCAGGACAACTATGGCACACTTAGGAAGAACCAAAAACCTTGCGTTTGCTGCTGCACTGAGCTGTGCCATGTTTGGCCTGACTCGTGCCTGGAAAACCAGGACCATACTAACAAGGGCTTGGGCTTCCTCTTGGCAGACACCTCAACACTCCTGTTAAGCACGGGCATGGTGTGGATGTTGGCTGAATCCTTTCCCAGGTTTAGCTACACCTTTTAAACACAGGCAGGGAAAGCTGCTCACCAGCTTATCTGAGAAGGCAAGCAGACAGCTCTGGCTGTTATTTATTAGGATACAGCCCAGCTGTGCTCCACACACCTAATTTGTACATCCAGCAATAATAGTGTTGTGCATAAATCTAGCGAGAATCTATCCCTTGCTGCAGGACTTACCCTATAAATGGTTTATATGAAAACTCAGGGCACTCTGGGTCCCTGGGCAGACGCCCCTTGCTGAAGATCAGAAAAGGAAGCTGGAGCAGAGGCTGTTATGCTCCGAGTTCTTGGTGCAACCAGTTAAAATCTTGAGTCTTTTGCAGATAGAAAAGAGAGTTTCCACCACAATAAGGGCCTTCAGTTCTGGTGAGAGTGTGTCCTAGCCCATTGATAACTAGAACATCCGGGAGGCAGCTCCTGTCTGGATAGTCCACACCATTAGCCCACCGTTCTGCTGCTCTCTGCTGCAAGCCAATTTGCTCCTTAACCTCTTTCTCAGCCTGCCTGAGAAGGTGCTAATTAGTGCTGTGCAGGAACATGTCTGGCACTCAGTAGCTGTCTGAACCAGACCCCAGATCCAGTTCCACCAGTCCATCACCTGCTCCTGATAACTGCTGACCTGACCCTTTTCCCCCCTTCACTCCTGCTGAACCCCCACGACCACTGAGGCATCGTCTCCCTCTCTCTTGTGGGCAGAGACGAACAATGTCCGACTTTGCCATCTCTCCCTCTCGTTCTCCTCCTCCCTCTATTGATTTATCTCGGTGGAATTTTTATGACTGCAGCACATCCTCCCTCCGCTGCCCTCGCTGCTGGTTCCCGGCTGGCTCCTCAGACCACGCTGCTAAAACAGACGCGGCGCTCCCCGGGACGGCGTGTCCTGCCGGGGGCGGGCAGAGCACGGCTCCCCACTCCATCTTCCTCGCCCTTGCTCCGCCGGCAGCCAAGCGGGGATGAGTGATGGGCCCCAAAAACGTCCCTCGCATGGGAATGAGATCATGAGGAAAGAGCGTTTGCCGTCAGGCGGCCGAGTCACTCTGGGGGCTGACGCTTCACCCCGGTGACACACAGGGATGAGCGAAGGTGACAGGGGCGAGGTCCTAACGGGTGTCTAAGCGGGGAAACGGGGACAGATGCAGCACGTTCAAAGTGATGGCATTGCCTCTGCAGGTCACTCAAAACAGATGTGAGGAGGCACAGAGCGAGGACAGCAGCAGCCCTCCAAGCCAAGTGCACAGGCACGGCCACTGCCCCAAACCAGGAGGCTGGGAGGGCCCTTTCCAGCACCTGAATGCTCTGGATCGCACTGGGTGCTGCGTGGACACGGAATATGTGGTGATGAAGATATGGATCAGGCTGTGACACGGTGAAATAGAGCCCACAGGCGGGCAAAGAATCACTGGCGCAGCAGGAAGAAGATGGGCAGCCCAAGACAACAACACATATGGGCAGAGCTGACTTTATTCTGCTTGGGGCCATTTTCTTTTTCTTGTCAGCCACCAGGGCCAAACTAGCACAAGATTTGACATATTCTCCCCCAGCCCTGTACACCTCATTCGAGTTACTGTGAGTTTGCATCTCTCCTCCTAAGCAGGAGCTCTGGTGTAGGAGAAAGCAAACAACAATGCAGTGATAAATCCACGTTAGATGCCACTATCAGTTCCTAACTCCTAACTGGAGTCGCCGGTGAGATCTTGCTTCTGGGCTGGCTGCTCAGTTAGATGTCCTGCTGTAAAGCTCAGCATTCAGGTCTGGTATAACCAGTGCTAACACTTTGGAAGAGTGGAAGGTCAGCTATCCTGGGGGTTTAGTATTTTTTGTCAAGCCCAGATTTTCAGGAGGGATCAGCATTAAAGAGCTCCTCTTGTGCCATTCATAGCCAGCCTTTGCAAAAGGTGTAGTGCACAAGTCATTCAGTTCTGAAAAATCTGAGCTGTTATTGTCACTGTCCTGTAGTTTGATCTAATTTCAGTGGCTATTATTAGCACAGCTATTCACGAGGAAGAACTTGGTAGCTGAGCTGGCTCTACACAGGGAGCCCACCGGGAAATGTTGGCATTTACAAATGTATTTTCTTTCGGAATTATCCGAGGTAACATTTATACAAAAACGCTGTGGACACTGGGAGGACTTTTGCCCTCCTAATTTTCTCCCTTGTCCTGCTGTGAGGGAGAGAGGGAGCAGCTGTGTGAGGCTGAGTTGCAGGCTGGGGTTAAACCACAGCAGTTCCTGAAGATTTCAGCACTTGTTTGTGATCAGCAGTGGGACAGGGCTTAGACCCTTCTCTGGGCATTAATGAGACCCCACTTAGCTGTAGGCAGCTGACCAAGGTGATAAAAACAGGAGGTGTTTGACCATGGGTTTCCTACAGTCACCAGAGAGGGGTAGGTAGTTCTGGAGCAAGATCTCAGTACAAAGTAATGCAGGTTGCCTTCTGAAAATACCTCACACTTACTGACCTTGGAAGAGTCAGTCCAGGCTGACCAACAGCTGAAGTTTGGCTAAAGCTGAAGATGAGCTCAGCCCCTGAAACTTTGGGCACTGTTTCTTGATCTGCTGCACTCCTGTAGTTTCTCTCTGCCCCTGACTCATCCTCAACCATCAGAAAGAGACTTCTTAATGCCTCGACTTCCCCATGTGGAAAAAAGGTTATTGTAAAACACGCCTCCACCCTTACTGCACCATCTGCCGTGCAGCACATGGAGGTTGTTAACTTCTCTGTGAAGGCACAGGCATTTTTAGTGTTTTCAACAGAAGGAGCTAACGAAATCTGAGGAATTGTTTCAACAGTTAGGCCACTCCATTTGGATCACACGAGGGGTAGCACACACATGTTGGCATGCATGCAGTATCACATCAAATATCAGTCAGAAAATAATAAATCAAACTCCTCATAAAGCAAACCCTGAGGGCTGCCTACCCTAAACACTATCACATGAGTTGATCCAATGCTAAGGAATGCCCTGCAGGAACTCCTGTCCAACCCAGCCTTTCAGCATGTCCCTGCTGGCCCTCGGTCACTGTCATCACCTGGCACTGCTGCACACCACTGATCAGTCCTTGTTTTCCTCAGGTGGGCAGCACAGATGCTGGGGGAAACACAGTTCCAGAGATTGGTATAATCTCAAAACATTTAATGGAAAAAACTGCGTTCCGTGAAAGAATGTTTGTGGGAAATAAGAGGATGGGGAGTTGACAGGAATGTTTCGTATTGGAAGAAAAAAAAAAAAAGAAATAACAACAAAAAGATTTTACTGCACTCCCAAACCCTTTCATTTTAAAAAAATAGCACTTAAGTGAAAAGCTAGGGGATTTCTGTGTGAAAAGTAACTTCAAAGAAAACCCCAAAATCTTCAATTCAGAAGAAAATAGAGAGGTTCAGAAATCAGCCTGTGCCCAGCACAAGAGAGCTGGGAGCTGGCCACTGTTCTCCTTGTGTGCTATCCTGTCACCCCAGCCTCTGCTGCTCTGCCCTCACAGAGGGGGAATCAGCCCATATTTTCAGTCAGGTTTGGCTCCAGGAACTCTACTCTAGACTAAGTTCCACCCTGAGATCAGAGCAGATATGAGTTAGAGCTACTCGGTTTCAGAGTAACGGCCTGAACTCCCAGGGTTGGCATTGACGCAACTCCAAATCAACAGGGTGTGTTTTCAGGTTACCCTACACACCAAATAAACGCAGTTGGGCCCTCTCAAAACATCCTTTCCAACTGGCTCCAAACAAGTTTGTGTGTTCAGTTCAGCTGATCCCTCTCAAGGGTGCATTTAGTGGGATACAGCGGAGCTGGTGCCCTGTGGCTCCTCTGTTCCACCTCTGAGCTTCTTTCTCTGTGTTCTTAAGCAGCTCAGCTTTCTGCCAAATGCCAAAGAGAGGAGCAAAGCCATGAGATGAATATGTCTTAGATGGTTTCCTAAATTAGGATAAAATGAAGGATTTAAATGTGCAACTTCACTTGTATTCAACAGCAACAAGAAAACCTCCAGACAGAGGAGTCAGAGACCTGCAAACACGTTCTTCCATTTTCCTCTGCTGGAGAGATAGGTTAGAAAAATCTTAAATAACAGTGAGGTGGAGAGATTAATATCCTCGACAGTCACATTCTAGCTTTTATTGTTCTGATATTTGTTTTCACTCATAGAGCTCCCTTCCCTCTGCACCTCCGAGCCAATCCCTCGCTGCAGTCCAATAAAGCAGGCTGCTTTCCTGGGAAGCATGGACAGCATTTCGGGTGGTCTGATGTGCATATCATGGGGCCACGCTGTCAGTCACAGAGCCAAGCAAAGGAAATATTGCAGGCAAACTCTTAGGGATGCTGCAATTCAGGAGACTCTCAGAAGGTATTGGAGGAGATGCAGGCTTTGGGTGTATTTTTTTCAAGGGCTGGTAGGTCACTCTGCAGCTCGTGGCAAGCCATGAAGTCTCTCCTTCATGTCCCTCTTCTGCAAAACAGGCTAGCACAAGCATCCCTCCTTCAGACACAGCTATGTTCAGCATGTCCACACCCCCACAGCCTCACACAGGTGAGCACTTTCCATGACACTCCACTCACCCTCCAGCCTGTAAAGATCTCTGACAAGTCCTGGGTTGCACCCAGAAGCTGGCACCATGTCCCAGGGAACATAATAACAGTGAAAGGTCTGGAGACACTCTCAAGACTAAATAAATAAACTAAATAAAATAACAGTATTTCAGAATAATCTTGACATCTGAATGCACAGTGTCTCGTCCCCACAGCTCGTGGGCTGGAATGTGCTTCTAAGATGACATTTGCAAGCACTCCCCAAAGGCAGCAGGCAGAGAGGTCCCAGCTCGTGCCTGACACCAACCACTTCAGCAAGTGGCTGGGCAGCACCAGGCTTCTCCCAGTTCTCCCATTAGCAGTGTGAGACTCCTCGTCTGTGTCCCTGCTCTGGGCGAGTTCTGTCTCTCCAACACTAAAGAGCCAAAGAATGAGAACATAAGTTTCATTCTGTTTCCAAGATGCCCCTCTCTCCAAATCAGACCCCTGAGAGCTTTCTGGGCACGATGCTGGAATGACAAGGGGAGCTCGCAAGGACAGTGGGAATGGAGCTCTGATGATCTGTGGTTTCAAGGTGACACACTGAACTTCCCATCTGTTTCACTTCTGCAGCAACACCGGCAGCGCTGTCCTTGTCTGAATGTCTTTTGCCTCTGCCCAGGGAATCTCAGTTGAAGCAGCTTTCTTTTTATAATACAAACTTGCTATTAAAAACCATCTTCATGTCCTGTGCTCGTGCCAGGAGCTGTCAAACAAGACATGCTATTCACACTGCTCTGTCCATTGCAAACTCCCCAGCCACGGCTTGCTCGCCCTTGGACTCTGCAGATGGGAACTGGACAGGGCTTTTGACACTGTGCTGGTTTCTGAGATCTCTGCCTGCCCCTTCCCACATGCCTCTGCTCATGCCTGGTCCTGTGAAGGTGCAAGTGGGGACATTTAAAAGGCAGGTTTTTATCCTCATGACAGCCAACCGTCCCAAACTTTCTTTCCCCTCAAACCCTTTCTTCTGAGGTGCTCCCTTGTGCCACCATGTCCTGTATTTCAGAGGTGTTACCTCCTCCCACACAGCCCCAAGGTGGCTGTTGATTGCCATGGGGCCCATTTCATGGGAACATGGACTGGCACATGGAGCCTCTCCCCGTGAGCCCAAGGGGCACACGACCTAGATGTGTGTGTTTTAGCATCTGTTAACAGTCACTACCCCAAGGATCAAGGAAAGTCCTTGAGTCGAGACATGACATCAGCCAGACTCTGGTTTATAGAGGCACAGTCTGTCTGCACTGTCCTTGACGAGGTTATTACTGAAAAGGCAGAGATGTGGACACGGGATGCTGTATGATGATGGGGCAGAATTAATTAAAGGGGAAGGTACTGAACACTTGAATGAAGTATTATGAAACCACCATAGGGAAGGAGCCTCCATTTAGCTTGGTTTTTTTCCTCCACTCTCAGGACAGGACATGGTCTGGGTGCAAAGCCATGTGTAAGCACCTTCTGATGCAAGCAAAGATGCAGCCCAGTTACCACGGTCTCCAGAAAACGCCCGGGATGCTTGCAGAGCAAAGCCACTCTTGTCCAAAGTCTTGTTTTCACGCCACACCTCACTGCTAAATGCTTGAATGTTCCCCATGACAGCTGGGATTGAAGGAAGAGGGAAGCAGGTCGGGGAAGAGAAGATGTGAGGACAGAAGCACATCGGATAACGGGAAGAGAATACTTAGCACTTTGGGCAGGTGCTCTTGTTGGTTTGTCCTTTAGGCTCATGGGGTGTTTGACGAGACAAAAAGAAATTTCCTTTGAAAGGGCTGCAAGACAAACCTTCTCACTGCATACAATTAACTCCCCAAGATCCTCCTCCAGGAGAGCTTGACAAGATTCAGATGAGAAGCTGGAATTCCTTTAATTGCACTTCCCATTCCCATGCCACCCTCTGTGATTAAAATGAAACACTGGGATGGGCAGTATTAGACTGGGAAAGCAGCTGCTGCAGCTCCCCTGGAGCAGGCAAAGGAAGGTAGGAGGTCCCACAGATTTCCCAAGGTGTCCAGTCCTAAACACTGCTGGGCTATTTGGGATGATCAGCTTGTCTATTTTTGCCTGGAAACATCTTCTGTTCCTCCAGCTTGGAATGGTCCTTGCCCTGTCCCTCTGGCCTTACAAACTCACTGTCCCAGGCTGCCTGCAGGATCCCACTTAATTCTGGAGCTGGACACTGCAGCCTCACTGCCTCTTCCCTAGGGTGGAAGTGGTACCCAAGAGAGAGGCTCTCCTCCCAACCCCTGATGCTACTCTGTCCTCCTCCCAGAAAAACAGGCCTGAGAAAGTGCAGTGCAGCCGAGTCCCTGTATGGAAATGCCTGTGCTGGCCAGAAGGAAAACCACTGTTTGCCTATATAAATCCCTTCTTAATGCTCATCCTCAAGATAAAAAAAACCAACCCACATTCAAAACATCTGAGAAAGTTCTGCTTTCACAAAAGGGGAGGGGTTTGTGCCCTCTGCAGAGATCCTCATTCCTGACCCTGTTCTTCCTTGGCCCCAGATGAAGAAGGAGATGGGAACAGTGTACTCTGCTCCCCTGACTCTTTCAAGGAAAGCTGTTTCATGTTGTCTCTCCTGCCCCCTTGCTGTTCTAGCCAGCTCTCTCTTCCTGCCCTGCCTCTTCCTTGATGTAGCTCCTTCTCTCAGCTTCATTTTGTTTTTCCTTTCGCAGTTCTTTTCAAGCCACCACAAAATCAAAGCCCAGCCCTAATGAGATTTCAAGGGAGCACGGGGCTAAGGAAAGCAGCTGGGAGAAAACTAACCAGTTTACAGAGAAAGAACAATTTCTTTCTGCCTCCCTTGCTGGGTATTCAAAGTGCAAAACAAGCTGGAGTGCAGTTACAGAAGGGTTAGCAGGCCAGCTGATTCTCCTTTCCAGGCAGACATCCACACTTCAGACCAAGTGTGGAGGTCATTTGGGAGCCAGTTCACCAGTCACTGGGCAAGCAGGGCCTGCCAAACTCTGCTGCTGTGGGCTGCTCACTTCCCATGGCACCTGGTGGGTGCGAAAGACTCTCCTCAGAAATGAGAGTCCAGTATTCCCAGTCTTTTTTTTTCCAGCTCCCAACTGTTTTGTAGAGGCTCTGCCTACTGCAGATGCCTCCTTTGAAACACAACCACTCTACCTTCCTCAGCTCCCCTGGACGACTTTAGGACATCTCTGGGGAGCGGTGAAAGAGATGAAGGCTCAGTTTTCTACACAGTGGTATATGGAATACACTGACAGAGCTTGTGTCTCCCAGAATCATACACAGAAAGAAAACAAACTCTTTTGGTTCTTAAGCTTAGTCCAGAGTTCCCAGGATCTGGGCAGCACATCCTCTGCTGTTCCCTTACCAAGTCCCAAAACTTGGACTTGCATTTGGCTTTTTGTCACTGCAGCAACATCGAGGTATTTTCACCCCCCCCTCCTGCTGATCCAGTGAGAGAGGAGCAGTATCTAAGCAGCCCGTGGCCTCGCTGCTGCAGAACTGGACTGAAGCTTGCAGCCAGTTCCACAGGAAGCCGCTCCCAGAGCTCACATCCAAACAGCCACGAGCACCGGGAAAGGCTCTTTGCTCCATGCAAGGCTCACTCCCCCACTGAAATGCAAGCTGACACCTCCACTCCCAGAGCTCCTTCCATCCCCTTCCTTCTCTGCAGAGACCCTTCCTTCCCACACCTCCTGGTGAGATTTGCTCTGCCAATCTGCTCCAAGCCATGTCACCACTGTGGCTCTCTGTTGTGGTGGGGGAACTGGGGTCCATCGTGCCAGATTCCTGTGACAAACTAAGGCTGCAAGCTCTGGGCAGGTCTGTCACTGACACTGCCAGATCATGAAAGGAAAGGGTTGTCTTGAGTATATCACAGGTTTCTCTCCCTTCAGCTTTTCTTTGTAAGGACAAAGTGAAGAGAAGATCAGCCAGTTATCATCCTAACTTCACCCTCCTTCCCCCCTATGGTTGTAGGAACAACCAACCTAAACCCCACAAGTTTTTCCCACTTCTCTGGAGGCACACAGAAGAGGTGAGGGGTTGCAGGGAGGAGAAGCAAAGTCACAGGAAGGCTCAAGCTGGCATTATCACTGCTTCACCGCTGCTCACTTGCAGTTTGTACCATGGGCAATTAAATCCTTCCTGTGCACAGGGATGGGATGCAATAGCCTGAACATTCAGCCTTTAGCACTGAGGCATGAAGAGGTCTGTGAAGCATATTGACTGGGGTCACCCACAACCACTGAATTCTGAGAAATGGTCTCCATTTTGTGACACATTTATAGCAGGCAGATTCCACATCAGCCTTTCAGGGGAAATGGTAGGACGGCTTCGCCTGGGGTGAGGGAAAAAAACAGAACTGATTTCTACTGGAAAAAAAATGAAGTTTTGTTGAAAATAAATTAAATTAGTCAAAACCTAAAATGAATTACCTCTACCTTATAATTTCATTCAGAAACTTCTTTTTCTTCAGTAAGCTAACAAAGTATTTTGGTTTGCCCTTATCTATTTGATGTACTTCACTTTGACGGTTATTTTCATATACTCATTTTCATGCTTTACTTACAGGACAGAATTTATCACCATGTGAAAAGCAAATCAAAACAATCTGGCGATATCAATTAAATATAAATGTTTTGATTGTCCCTAAACCCATTTTTCCTCAGAAATGCTGAAGAATTTTGGCTCCTTTTCCCAAGAGGGAGGGGAGAACGAGACACCCTCCCCTGCAGTGCTGGCTGTTCACCCTAGACAAGGAACCATGGCCTCTGACCAGCTCTTTGACTTGGTCCTCACACACCTGAAATATCCCTTTCTCTCCTGCAGAGACATCCAAAGCCTTCAGTTCAGATAAATCAACTCTGCCTTAAAAATAATTCAACCCACCGAGTGACAACTACTGGTACAGCTCAGAGTCTATATCTTTCAAAATTGACACAACAGTGCTTTCCCCTTGACTTGGAAGAATCAATTTAATGAGGTTCAGAGCACAGACCAGTGACTGAATCCCACACATGGTTCCTGGCCTGTCCACAAGCACACACCTCCCTGTGGAGAAGCAGGACTGCTGGGGATGTGCAGAGCAGCTCCACCAGGTGAGTGCTCCCAGCAGGGGTGGTGGTGGAGGTTCAGTGTCCCTGTGCCCAGCTCCCCCACCCTCCAGAATTTTGGGTGAAGACCAAGCAGAACTGGCCAAGCTCGTTCTGCTTACCCACCAAAACTCCCTTCCCAGTGAGTTAAGTTTAGGCTGGACATGGGGAAGAAGTTCCTTACAGAGGGAGTGACCAGACCTTGGAATGGGCTGCCCAGGGAGGGGGTGGAGTCACCGGGCCTGGAGGTGTTGAAGCAGAGCCTGGACACGGCACTCGATGCCATGGGCTGGGTGACAAAGCGGGCTTGGGGCAAAGGTTGGACTCGATGATCTCAGAGGTCTTTTCCAACCCAGTTCATTCTGTGAGTTCTGTGACTGTAGTGGAACCAGCTGCAGCCACTCTCTACTTTGTGAAATGCAACTCCAAGCCCACATCCCCCAGGCACATCCCCACCAGTGCCATGGGCAAGGCTGCATTCCCACCATCCAGCAACCACAGCCTGTGGATCACAGCAAAGCCCCTTGCAGTGCCCTGCCAACCTGTGAGCAAGCTGGGAGCTGCCAGGGTGGCCTGGGGCATCCCTCCATCCTGGTCAGGGCCCCAGTAAGGAGAGTTCCCTGGTTACTGGAAAACTACCATCATGGTCTGTTAACACACAAGAAGCCCCATTGCTGGCAGACACCTCTGGAAAGGGACACAAGGTGCAGCTTCTGCAGTCCCAAACTGTGTTAGGAAGGGTTTCTGTGGGTGAGGAATTGCAGGTTGCAACACTCTCAGGTCAGGTACAGTGAGCACATCTGCCCCTTGGGGAGCACCTACAGTGAGCACCCTTCCCAGGCAGCCTGCAACGGTTCAGGGCAAACAGAACACCCTCTGCGTTCAGCCCAGCTGAAGAAACCTGAGTTTTCTCCGAAGGCTGGCACAAAATGAATGAGGGATTGAGCCGTTCCTGCCAGCACAAGGCCGGAAATCAGATCCGTGAAGGAATTTACAAGAGCTGCTTACTCCTTTATGAATGCTGATTTCTCCCGCCTTGCCCGAGGGCCAGAGGCTGCCCGAGCTGTGGCTGTGGGAAGCACCTGAGTGCCAGGAGTGAAGCTGCAGTTAAAAAACCTTTCAGTACGGCCACATTCCGCCTGCCTCCGAGCACAGATGTTAATTAACTTCGGGGCTTTGCTCTCCAGAAATGTCTCTGAGGAAAAGCACATTCTCTGCCCCCAGGAGGCCACTGTCCAGATTTTCACATTTTATTTAGCTCCAAGTTTTCGAGGCAAACCCCCAGCTTTCCCCTGATATCTGACTCCTCGTGTTTTCTGCACAGCCTGCAAATAAAATACCGACGTGGATGTCACACAGAAAATATCTGGAGGGGATTACTGTATGTTCTGGATAGTAAAAGGAGCTGGTTGAATTATTCATAGTGAATAAATCAGCCCTTTTCCGTTTTGGAAGCAAACTTTGACCCTTCTGGAAGCTCTTGGGTTCAGGATGGGAGTAACTAATTTATTTCATTAACTTTTTGTTGCAGTCCATGATTTGTCCCACAAGTTACACGTGCCTGGTGTGATTCTTCAGTGGCCTCATGGGGTTTTTTTCCTAAGGCACCCACAAATACTGGCTCCAGGACAGCCACTGCCCTTCCCCCTGTTCCTGACCTCACTGCTGCGCAAACACCATTATCTACGTGATGAACAGCCCCTCTCCCAGCACTTGGAGGCACAGGAATGGGCTCAGGTGACCAACCAAGGAATCAAGAGCTGTGAGAACTCCCCAAGCACATGAGGATTTGTGAAGACGTTATAAACGCGCCGCCGGCTCCCGCGGCACCGAGCCATCACTCAGGCTGGAAAATAACAGCCAGGAAAGGCGTGGGGCCCGCAGTGAGCAATACCCATCTCCCAACACTCGAAATTTCTATGATATACGTCTTTATCGGGGGCCAAAACCTGACCTAGCTCATTACGTGAGCGTGTCCTGTGAAACCTCAGCAGATTTGTGCTGATGCCCACACTCACTGCACACAGGGCGGGCCAAGGAGAGCACACTATCCTCGGCAGAGCATTGCAGCGTGCTCCAGGCACTGCAGTCTACCCTAGAAGTGGGTGCATCTGGGCTATTGCCTCCTAGACAGATGATTTGTGAAGCATTTTTAAGTCCTTTCAGTTGAGAAGTGCTGTGCAACCGCTGGAGTCTATTATTATCAGGGAAGAAGGGGGGAGGTAGCAAATTTCCTTTACCTATAGGCTTATCTTGTGCTCCAGAGGAACATAGTCAAGCATTTTAAGCAGTGTGCCATTTTCAATTCATTTCCTTCCTACTTATTCCAGAGCAGCCAAAGCTAAGTATAATCAAGACTTAAGTGTTCCTCAGAGCCAGACAATTATTACCGGTCTTGGTTTCCCCATCTATTAAGGAGAAACTAAGATATTAACCCAAGCCCTGCAGTGGGACACCAGGGCTGGAACCCAAGGCTTCCTGCCGTGGCTCTCACACTGACTGCCTTCCAACAAAGCACAGCCTGCACTCCTTGGGATGTGGCTTCGCTTCCGATGGCTCCAGCCGGCTCAGGGCTCTCTGCAAGGGTGGTTTAGCCCTGCCTGCCCAGCTCCCCTCTTGGGGATCTCTGCCCCTGCTGCTGGGGTAGCTCAGCTGCTCACAAGCAGCTGCTGCCTTGCTGCACACTCTGATAAGGTGGCATCGACGGGGATTTCACTCCAAGAGCCACCACTCGGCAGCTCAGCCACCCGCGGCTCTGCGTGGGGAGGGGCAATCCTTGGAAGAGGGCTGTGCAGACAGCCACGGCCTCTCTGCCCCACTGAGTCTCCCCACGAGCAAGGACAAAGTGCCCCAAGTCCCCAAGGTGGCTTTGCCACATCAGCCCCTTCCTAACCACTGCTCCTTGTCAGCTTTAACTCTGACAGCCAAGCCTCCCTCCCTGCCTCCTCGGGATTTACATGAAAGCAGTCAGTGGGGAGTTCTCTTCATTCATGCTGGGCTTATACTTCTAAATTATAAAGTGTGTCAAATGAGGATTTAATTTATATTTAACAAGACAATGTTTGTAAATTAATTATTCATCAGCTGATAACGAATAAACATTTCCCTCTTCCCCTCCCTCCCCCTTTTTCACAGTGTTTTCACAAAGGCACCATACATGCAAATCTATTAAATCATATCTGCAGTACTCCAGATGTGGGAAAATATGTTCTTCGTCCTCAATTTCATTAGTGTGTTGCATGGTAACTAATGTAGCCAGGCACAGCACTAGGAACGTAACAGTGCGGAGCATCTCCTACCTAAAGAGGGAAGGGGGGAATAGTCAACACTCGTAGTTGGACATGTCACCCTCTTCAGGTTCCAGCCCCCCACTCATAGGCAGAGATCAGAAAATAATTTGCTGTAATAACTGAGACAGGAGCTTAGCCCTACCCTGGAAATCACAGGCACTTCAGAGGCAGCAGAATCCCGACCCTGGTGAATAATGGAGGCCAATTTTGCTCTTTCCATCTTTATTATCATTAAGTAATGAGATTGAGGTGGTGTACAACCCCAGCAGACGAGCTGTCATCATGTTTTGCTACAGAATTTGGCACACGAGAGCATCTCCTCACACACACCAAAGAGAGGCATCTCCAGCATCTAAACTAGCCCTTGCTGCACTGCCTCTGGTCCCAGACACCTGAAGCAGGTAACCAAAGCAGGTCCCTGGAGGAGTGGCATGTGTCCACTCACTTTGGCCAGGAGGCTTGCCTGGGCTGTGTTCTCAGTGTCTGGCTCCTCAAGCCTCACGCTTGGTTTTGGGCAAGAAAGGCAGAAAAGGACACTGAGCTCTGACCTCTGGGAGGAATCTGAGAAGCTCTGGGCAGGACTTGCTCCATCCCCCAGCCCAGAACAGAAGCACTTTCTTACACATGCTGGCTCTCATGGACACTTCATGGACAACCTCAGGGCTGAAAGACACTCAGTCCCAATAGTTGGCACCTGCTTTACTACTACTGCATCGTTTCCTGAGAGTTAAGCATCCCTAAAGGAAGGTGATCCAGAGCTCCAGGTGCCCTTGACACCAGTTACAGCTATAATCTATAGCAATAAAGCCATTACAAAACAAAACCAGGAGCAAATCCCTCCAGCAAACAACCAGTCAGCAAAAAATCTGAACCCAAAGTCTCCTCCATCGGTCCATGTTGCCACAGCCGTCCCTGGCACCTCTTCCCTCAAACATGCTCAGAGAACCAAGGTGGGGCTTTGCACCAGGCTCAGCTCAGTGATAAGTCAAGGACACCTAAACACTGTCCCTGTTAATGGGAATCTAACTGGGCATCCAGATCCATGACACAGCCTGGAAAGCTGCAGCACTGTGGGTGATAACTCCGTCGGCTCGAGGGGCTGCTGGCTGGCACTCAGCAGGAGCTCTGGAAGGGCTCGTGGCCAAGTGCATCCTCTCCCTGATGGTGTAAACACAACTTCCCAGCACCCTGAGAACTGCCAAGTGTCCCAGTCCCACCAAAGATGGGTTCACAGGGCTAGGGAGGAAATCCCAGTCCATGCATGGACTGGAGTAAACAGCTGTGGGACCTGATGGTCCCACCTCTCCCTGCAGCCCATTCTCTTTCAACCAACCCCTGTCCCATTATTATCATTTAACCATCTCCCAGCTCTGTTTCTGGTTACTGACACATTTTTGCTGGCAGAACACAGAGGGTCCTTTCCCCAGGGAGGAAAGAATGTAAAATTTGCTCAGCTACCTAAATGAGAAACAAGACTGCCACTCCGGTCTACAAAAGATACCAGGAAATCACTTTATATTTCTTCCTGCTCCAAACCTGCCCACCTTCTGCTGACTCCTGAATGTTAATGTTATTTATGACAAATGATTGATGAGGGAGATGCAGAATTCACACCCAGCACAGGGCATTTTCAAATCACCTATTCATTTTTAAGGACCGGAATCAGTTTTGTTTCCTGACATGATTTATCATTTGGAGGTTGAGCAGCGGCGACGCAGGGCCAGCTTCCAAGCCCTGACAGAGCATCACCAGGATGAAGACAGCAGTAAGTCATTAACCCTTTGAGGTGTGAGCAGAAGATCTCTGCAGACCAGTATTGAAACTGTGTTGCTGAAGCTGGAGCCTTCTATTCCACCAGCACGTCAGGCCATCCTAGAGCCTTCATCTTCACATGCACAGACCACGCTGGTCCAAGCCAGTAGCCACAGCAATGCTGTTGTATTTCTTAAAAGCAGGACTAAGTTTTTGTCTTCTACACAGCCTGTCTATGCGAGAGAGAAATATTTACGCACGACGCTGTCATTGCAATGCACCTAAAAGAGATCAATGGCACATTTCCCCTCCAGTGGACCTCGCAGCCTACACAAGCCTCTGTATCTGTGGCAGAGAGAAATGTCACCATGGGCTCAAGAGAGATGTAGCTCTGAGACAAATTCTGCTTCCCTTGCCTTGGAAATGTGCATTTCCTCAGGTGGTACATGAGGAAAAGGCAAGATGGGGCACATGGGATGGGCCTGATGGCTGGGAGAAAGCAGAGCTTCTCAGGCTGGGAGAAGATGTATCAGAGGGGACAAAGTGGGAGCGACATGTCCCCAGCAAAGACAGTCTATCATGTTTGATGCCAGCCTGCCAGTGGCTGGCCCGACCCACAGAATGACCTAATTCATTTCATCAGCATGGAAAAGTAAACAAACACAAAACAAGGGGGTGAAGCAGCCAAGTCTAGAGGTGACACTGTGGCAGCTTTGTCACAGCCCTTTCTTCTTGCTCCAGGAGACACTATAGCAGGATGCAGACTCTCTCATGAGCAGGGGAAGTATTTAGAGTACTATTCATAAATCTGCCATCCAAGGCTGTGAGACCTGGGTCTAGTGGTCCTCAGTATCCTTAATATCAGCTCAGTATCTCTGGAGGAAAGGTTTTAAAGTTCAAGGGCATCACAGGTTTAAGCTTAGGAAGTCACCTAAGGGGCCAAGGAAGGAGAGATGTTTGTAGAGAGTCTGCGTGTGGGGGGGGGTCATATGGAGGTGTCTCAGACCCCTGGTGACTGTTGGGACCCAGCAGGGACCTCTGGACCTTTCTCACCAAGGCACTTCAGAGAGACAGTGCAGCCAGTTGTGACTGATACTGTGACAACAGTATCCCTCAGTTGTCTACACCAAGGGGTTTCCTTCCCTGCCCAAGCAGCTCCTCACCGTGCCATTCCCACAGACAGCAATCCCTTGCTTAGGTGGGAAGGCTGCAGATGGGTAGGCCAGCCCCTCGGCAGCAGTTTCCCCAGCACAGCCCTGCAGATGGTGGCAATTCCAAGTGCCGGAGTGTTCACACTCCTGGTTTGCAGTGAGTGCGCTGGGACCCCCAGGGATCCTGTACAGTTGTGGAGCCCCATTCCATGAAGCACAAAAAAGCTTCTGCTGACCCTCAGAAAGAGCTTAAACACACGGCTTGAGCTGCTCTAGGAACAGCCAGGGTTCAGCAGCACTCTCCCACGTGATTCCAGAGCCTCTGGTAAGGGTTGAGTTCACACCACAGCTTTTCCCCTTGGTGGGGGTGGTTATTGTTACTGCCTTGCATCTTGTTTTCACAAAAATATTGGAGATGCTGAATGATCCTGACCCTCCTGTACCTGAAGCCATATATGGTTGGTATTAGCCCAGTGGATCCAAAATACTGAAAGATTGGGATGGATGGACGTACGTTCTCACATACCCATCACCATGGCATAAGCTGTGTTTCTTAGGAAACCAGCCTAGCAGCAGTGCCTGGTATCCCTGTTTAGAAGGAAAAATGCACTCTGGATGCAGACTGGATTCTATAAACCACTCTCTACTGCTGCCACCTGCGTGGCTATGCAGTGTTCCTGTGACAGCGAGGAGAGCAGAGCGGAGCTCCCAGCAGGGATGGAAAGGGGTAAAGATGAGGGGGAAAGAGAAGGAAAGGGGATGTGCATTGGGGTTTTCCCTGTTTTTTTTTGGCATATCCTTGGGCAGTGCAAAGCAGGTAGAACAGCCACCCATAAGATGACTCCTGTGTTCTGCCTCCAGGCACAGCAGCAGCCGGGGAGGTGAGTACACCCAGCCCCTGCACTGCTGCTCTTACTTCACTGGAGTGGCTTCGTGTCCACACACCCATGTGGGATGGAGGAGCTTGTGGTACCCGCTGGCAGCCAGGGGTGACATCCACACAGCTCGGGGTGTGGTTCCTCTCCTGGAGACCGGGCACACTGACACAATGCAAGGAAATTTTCAGCCTTGGGGCTGCCCCTGCTGGGCCTCCTGATGGTGCCCTCCCCGTGTGAGCGAGCGCCCAGCCAGGTGCCCATCTGGTGGCTCGTGAGCAGGAGCTTCAAAATGCTCTTGAGAGTAAAAGAAGTGGTACCACAGCTAAGGTACCATTCCTCCATCCCCAGAGGGGTTTGTTCAGTGGAAATTTTGTACTTTGGAAACTAAAAATAAACATGCCCATCTTGGGAGCTCTCTCTTTTTTTTTTTTTTTTTCCAGTTTAAGGGGGCTGATTTTGTTCCTGCTTTGTTCTGCATTGAGAGGGACAAGAAAAGCCAGATTGTCCTGGCTGTACCTCTCCTTTGTCCTCTCCACCCCACTGCCCAGTGGACCAAAGAAGTCTTTCAAAATCTGACAGCAGTCAGGTTTTTTTCCTTACTGGAAAAGAGAAAAAACCCAACCTCACAGGGAAAATGCTGCTACTAACAACAATGATAATAATAATAAACATTTCCTGTGAAAAATAAATAATCAACAGCTGATCTGCAGTGCACAGCCTGAAGGCTCTCCAGATAAAGAGTGTCTCTGTTAAGTGTTTCCACAGCTCCCAGTACAGCTGGGTCTTGAGCCATGAGGAGAAATCATCACAGTTGTGGTGGCATCACTCTAAGGTGCTACATTACAAAGAGGAGACATGGGACCTGAGGCACTCTGCTTTCCCCTTCCCCAGCACCACAGGCCAGGCCTGGGCACCCAAGTTTCACACCATTAGACCACTGCCATGGAAACCATCTCCAGGTACCCATCTCAGTCCTCCTGGAAACACGCTGCCCCTACTTCAGCCACCACTGTCCTGGCTCATCCAGGGTGGTGCAACTTGCCCCGAGTATCCTGGTGCCCACACACTTCCCAGGGAGGAGACGGCAAAGCCACCAGGCAGAGGTGTCTGTTGACACTTTGCCAGCACAGATCAAAAAACATCATCATCCCTAAACTCATGAGCACAGTGTAAGGCTGCTGAGCTCACCGAGGGCCCTTGAGGACCTTGCTCCTAAACCAGTGATAGTGGTTAAGACTTTTCAGCTACCTCAGGTAGAGGTAGAGGTCAGAACACCTCTTCCCAAGGGAGGGGAAACCTCTTCTCATGCCAACAGCACCTTCACACCACATCTGGCCAGCACGACACAACCGGCAGGGCTGGGCCAGCCCCCTCCCACGCCCAGCTGTGGTGACACCGCGACCCTGCAGCGACGCGACCACTCACCATCTGGATGACAGACACCGGCCCGATGCTGTTCACGTATATATCCACATCAATAAACGTGGGCTTGACTGCAAGGAAAATGAAACAGGTGCGGGTGAGCTGGGGCCAGGATCATTTGCAGAGGGCTGAGGACAAGGGGAGCATCTGGAACCAGCATGGCTCTACCGCACCGACAGTCACGACTACAGCAGTCGCAAAAACACAGGAAACACGAGGCACAGCCAGGCACAGGGAGCTTCAGGGGACACTTACTGCCGATGTCGGGCCTCAGCTTGTTGTCATAGTTCTTCAGCAGCGAGTTGAGGATCTGTGTGGCATCAGTCTCCTGTGCCTTGGGGGTGAGGACCCAGGTTTTATTGATGCTGAGGTAATCGTAATCGTATTCCTCTGTGCTCTCACACCTGGAGTGGAGATGCAAAGGGATAGAGATGTGGCTGTGGCAGCTCTCTGGTGCTCTGTGGGAGCAGGGGCACAGCTGTGTTTCAGAGACACTAAGGGAGAAGGATGCACGGCAGCTAAAAGGCAGAGCAGAAGGAGCTCAGCGATATCATCTCGGCCACACTGCTAAGACACAACTCACCTGGTACCTTTGCTCACTTCAGGGTCCTCCAGACATGCAGGGGCCTTATCACCAGTGGTAAAAACTAGCAGGCATGGGGTGCTCCACAACCTCCTCAGCTTTCTTTGGAGAAACACTGCTCACACTGCTCAGCCCCGAGGTGGGGGAGCCAGTCCCTGCTCTTCCCTGCCTTCCTGCTCATCCCACTCCTGGCCCTGCTGCTGGAGCTGCCTGTTAACCCCAAATACCTCAGCTGCTCTGCCTGCTGCTACGCCTGAAGCAACCTTCCTCTAAGGAAGAAGACAGCGACAAAACAGTGGTTTTGGGGAGCAAGGCATTTACAAGAAAAGCATTTCAAAGAAAAGCGGTCCTAAAACTACCAAGCAGGCAGCATGCTTGTCTGGCATGCCAGGAACCCAGCCATCTGCCCTGCACAGATCCTAAGAAATTAAAGCCTTATGCAAACTCCTCTACCCTCAGGCCAAGACCTGCCACAACCCATTGCCTGCACTCACCAATCCTTCCTCCCCAGCCTTTGGCGTGAGCTCCCGTTTAAAGATGTTCCATCTTCCCGATCTTCCAATTCCAAGCCAGGCAAGGAAAGCTTGTATCCTGCTTTGGACATGATCCACTTAGCAAGAGCTTCTCTCACTGCCTCTCAAATCTGCCCTCTCTAAACCTTTCTCACTCCTCCCTTTTCCTAAAGGAGTTTTGCTAACCGTCTAATTAGATTAGGTCCACATGGTCACCCGGGAAATTCTAACCACCTGCCGCTGCTCTGGGCAGCTCATTCACAAGATCGTCTCCGGAATGACACAGCCATATGTGGGAGAGGATGCCGAGCGATCCCGCACCCGGCACACCCCCCTCGACGTCTGCCATGTCAGCGTGTCACCTGCTCCAGCGCCAGAAAGGGTCTCGCAGCGGGAGCTGCCGCTGTGTTGACACTTCCCAGCTGGAGCCTCGCAGCTCCGAGGTGCGACGAGGCACCGCGGATACAACATCTCCCTCCAGCGCCTGGGGAGGCACCGCCTGGCAAAGGCACTTGAAGAGAGGGGGTGGTAAAAAAGCATCGAATTGACACGTTGCGGCCAATTTATCAGATGCTCCTCTTTTAAAACCTCAGACGAAACTTGCTTTCACAATCACTTTAAAAGTCTTTGCATCTCCCCAGCTCGCAGGCGCCGGGATTTGTCCCCCGACGAGGGCTGGGCTGCGCGCAGCTGGCTGCCTGCCGCCGCGCATTAGGTGTTGGTACATCAGCTCCTTGTTTGCTGTCTGATTGCGCTGCACTTTCTAACGACGCTTAAGGAGCGTTAAGCAACGCTGTCAGGATGCGCTTCCCCATCCGAGCAGCGGCAGCGAGGGCTCGCCTGGCTCTCTCTGGAGCGCTTCCTCCGAAACGCAGCCGGGCAGGCGAGCTCCGTGTCGCCAGCAGCTGCAGGGGGAACAGGGGACCGCGCTGCGACCACCCGAAAGCTGCGCAGAGCTGAAGTCTGGGGCTGGCCCCGCTCCTGCGGGCAGCAAAGAGGGACACGTGCCCACAGCGCAGCTCGGGGCAGGGGAAAGCAATGCGAACTGCTTTCCCTCGCTGCCAGCGTTTCGGGTGATGGAGGCTGCCTCTGGCAAGGTGGGAACAGCCACACCAGAACCTTGTCTCAGTGGTCCCTTGACCCTACTTGAAGACAGCCCAGTCACCTGCCAGCACTGAACACTGCGTGTCCCACTGCTCTGCCAAAAACGCAGCTCCTCCAAGACATAAGGCTAAAGTAGAGTCCAAAACATCCCTTTTGAGGCTGAACAAGCCCAGGCTACTTACTCTGCCTTCAGTCTTCTGGCTTCCCCCCATTTAGTGTCACTGATTAACATCCTAAGGCTTGGGCTAGCATTTCCAGGGAGCCATATCCCTATTACAGATACAGTGACACTACCAAAAATATGCTTTTTGCTAATGCAGCTAATCCCGGTCGACTAAACCATACTAAGCCATCTTAGCATAAGCAAGCCAGCTTTTTCTGGAGAAAATATGCTTTTTCTGAGTGTCTGTGCACACAGACACACACCGGCCCTTGCTGGTCAAGAGAGTGACTCTCATGCCACTGCCTCCTCCCCAGTCTCTCTTCCTGGTGGCCCCACTTTAAATTGAGAAGGGAAGAGTCCAAGATCTGTTGCAGAGGAGAGGTATTAAGGTGACATGTGCATCCCCCCTTCAGTTGCTAATGGAAATGTCACAGTGCAGACCTGCAGTGATCCCCAGCGTGCTGTGAACACTTGCTGGCCTAGCGGCTCCATCTCCAGGCACAGAGTGACTGGCTTGGTGACAGGGGACAGCCAGTTCTTGTACATCTCTGTGCAGCCAGGAGGAAAGGCAGAGCCATCTTTCCTCACCTCTGCTTATTAAAATGTCAGAACACCCTCCTCACAGCCCTCCTGTGGGGGCCCTGGGACTGGGACACAGGCCCTGGGGCTGGGACACAGCCAGAGTGTGGGCAGGAGCTGGGATGGGGGCGGTGACAGCAGGGCAGAACTGGGGACCCTGCGAGGAAATCCCTGGTCTGACAGATGCAGTTGGGGCCGTGGCAGCTCCCGGTGGTGCCCAGAGCAGGACGCTTGCACGGCAGGGAGTTGTCCTCTCGGATGTGCTCATATATATGGATGGGGTTGGACAACCCTCCTTGGGCAACCCCTGGCATTACAGCAGGACAGTGCTCTGCCTCACGTCCCTGATCCTGTTTTATTCCAGCAGATACCTGTTTTGCCGAGGTTTCCTAACACACTGTTGGTCAAAGCCACCTGAGGAGCTGGTGGGTGGCTCCCTACCCCAGTGCCTAAGCTGTCTGACAAGAGTTTCCCTCGGCAGGAGGAAGGGAAGAGCAACATGTGCCACGAGCCCTTGAAGACACTTCTGCTCCTTGCCTGATAGGACAGCTGATGGTGCTTGACTGGGATGCACACCCACTACTGTTCGCAAGTAGCCCTGAGGCAGGAGCCTCCCAGGGAAGATGCAGATCCCAGGGATGTACCCAGCCCCTCTGCAAACACAGCTGAAAGCCTCCCCTGCTCCCAGGGAACAGGCACCAGCAAAATGGAAGAACAACATTTCCCTTGGTTGAAAAGCACTGTGGTCAATTCTAATTACCACATGCTAATGTGTCCTTCTAGTCACCCATCCCAGTGCCTCCTAGGGTAGTAGGCACAGGGACGTTCAGGCACACTACTCTGAACTACAAGTGGGCAGAGGATTAAAGGACAGGGGCCTCACTAAACTGTCCCCTACCAAAATTTCATGTCTTTGTACCTCTCCTTTTACAGCACACTCCATGAAGCCCCAGTGGTCAAGTCAACACAGTGTCAACCACCTGCCAAGGCCAGCTTTCCTGTGGTGTGATGCTGTGTGGGGATCCTGCCCACAGGGTTCAAAGTTGGGTGCCTCGGTCCCAGCCGAGGCAGTGCCCTGGGAGACACTGGTGAATTAGGCCCTGTGCTGGGGGGACCGTCTGGGGAGTGCTGAGTCACCTGGCACAAAGTATCCAGCCTGCTCCAGTGCCAGGAGATGGATCTTGCTGCTCTTACCAGAAGAGCTCTCGCACACACAGCACCTGAACCGTGCTCCTCACCCCAGCACCTACCAAGATGTGTAGGGCAGAGGAGACTCACCCTCCACAAACTGCATCCAGGAAAAATGCAGTGCATGCAGAACAAGACCCTTGCTCCTTTTCTCCTTCTCTCATAGGATTCCTCTCCCGCTCCATCATGCCCACCCCCCAAACATTCACAGCCACTGCTCCTGGCAAAGCAGGGCTCAGGGAAGAGGCAGACATGAGTGACTGGGCCACAAGGGAAGCTGGGCCAGCTGTGGAGTGAACCTTCCCGCTCAAGGGTATGTGAATACAGGACTGAATTTCTCTTCCTTGTGATCCTGCAGCTTACAACTCACCCTCTCAAAATGCAGGGCTCGTGGCAATGCACTGCAGGGACTGTAAGGCACACAAACCAGGACCACCATGGATCCATCCCCCTCTCAGCCCTCAGATCCCCCCAGCACCACCACACTGCTGGGAGGCTTTGTGGCAGTGCACAGGAGAGGTTGGGTGTCAGGGCATGAACTGTGGGGCAGCTCTCTCTGCCCCGACCTTGGGAAGGCCAAGCCCTGGAGGACCGTGGCAGGGATGGAATTTCTGTCTGCACCCAGAGTCGGGAAGCGTTGGCAGAGCAGACCATCAGTAGCAGGATTCATGCTCCCTGTCCCTGACTGCATCTGTAATGGGATTTGATCGGCTTTAAGGCGGCTTATTCTGCCAATTAGCTTCAGCCAGTAAAATCCCTCTTCCCCCAAGCCCTGGGGGTAACAATCTGCTGACAACATGTTCTTTCCCCATCTAGCCATTAAACTCATCAGCAGGGCTAGGAATTGTAAAAAAAAAAAAGGAAAAAGAAACTTGAAAAGCCCTTGTGCATGGGCCCTTTCACTGCTGTTTACAGAAAAGCTCTACGAACTGCTGGCCTTGGGAGAGAGAAGTGTCACCTGCCAGCCTCTGGCTCTGCTCACCTCCTCGCCCAGCGCTCGGGGGGCATTGGGGTGGCTCCCAGCCGGCACCCAGAGCTGGGACCCGGGGCCAACCTGTAGAGCAAGGCGGGAGCCCGCGCTGCCCTCCTCCTGCCAGGCTGCAAGCCCTGCGGGGGCTCCGGGGTGCCAGGGGACGGAGCGCAGGGAAGGGGACGCAAGCTCCTTCCCACCCAGCCCGACTCCACGTGGAAATGCCCCGGTGACGGATGGAGCTCCCAGGAGGTGCCGAGCTCCCTCCGGTCCTGCTCCGGACACCCTCAGAAGGGGCTCAGCCCCCGGCAGGATTCAGCCAGCGAGGTGATGGCGATGTGGAAAACGGGACGCCCTCTCGATTCCGGCATGCGAAGGGGAGCCCGTGGTGCAAGGGACATGCAGGCATTAGGTGCTGTCGCGACCGGACCCGATCCTGCCTCTGGACCGGCTGGAAGGAACCGCTGGGGGCACGCACGGAGGTGCCCAAACCCCCGCTGAAGGCCGGGTGGTGGGAACACGGGGAGAGGAGCTGCGACTCAGCCCTCTCCCCTCCCGTTGCCCCGACGGGTAAACTGAGGCGTGGAGGGGGCGTCCCGGTCGGCGGGGGAGGGTGTG
>JAYRBT010000156.1:16327922-16390860 GCA_036023395.1 Myiotriccus ornatus
CCCCGCTGCCCGATGCGCCGCGCTCCGGCCCCGCCGCCGCCCGCACGGCCCCGCGCTCCGCGCCCAGCTCCGCGCCGCCGGGGAGGACGGGGAAAGTTGGGCATCTCTTCTCCGGTCCGCGGCGGGGAGGGGCTCGGAGCGGGTCCTACCCCCCCGCGCAGGGGCCGGCCTCCCCCGCACCCCCGGGGCTGAGCGCCGGCGGGGGGGCGCACCGAGAGGCACCCGCGCATCTGCCGGAGCCGCGCTGCCGGGGAGCGAGCACCGTCAGCTGGTGCGAGGAGCGCTCGCTCCCCCTCTGCGTAACAAGGCGTTTGATTTCCCTTAATACTTGCTTTCTTTCGTCTTCCTCTCCCCCCCCCACCCTTGCCCGTGCACGACAGTTGGGGTGTTTGTCTAAAAAAAGAACGAGTGGGTAATTATTGCTAAAATACGCGAGGCGGCAGGCCCTGCTGGGCTGAGCTGCCGGGGAGATGCAGCCAGGGAGAGGGTCCTTTCCCACCTGTTGGGGCTGCTGTCCCGCAAAATCAGCCGGGTGGGGGCGTGGGTAGGAGCTGGGGGGTCGTGGGTGGGCTGTGGGCTTCCAGCCTGTCGCTCTCTACCTTCACAGTTTGCCAAGCTGCACTTGGGCATTTTTTTTTCACTGCCGGCATCCGACCTGCAAAGAGGAATAGCAGATCCCTTCTTGGCGAGTTCTGGGGGAGAGCTGATCAGAACAAACTTTTCTGGATTTACATGAGGTACCCACAATTGCCTTTTGTCATCTGGCTGAGTTGCAGGAGCCCCCCGAGGGGCCTGGTCCTGCATCTCCCCCAGGTCTGGCAGCACTGATGACAAATGGGAATTTGGTGCCTGGCAGTGCTCCAGGAGTACAAGTGATCAATAACAGCAGCACAGCTGGGTGGTTTTTCGAGGCTCTGTCCCTTGCTGATTCCTGCCATGATCACCTTCAGCCTTCAAGCACGAGATCTGAGCAGCCCCAAAGCCACAGCAGCCAGCTGCAGGCATCAAGGCTCCGAGACGGCATTTCCCTCTGATGGAGCAACTGCGGATTATGTTTCCTTTACTGCATGCAAAGAAGCCAGCTCTGGGATGGCAGTGTGTACAGGAAGCACATGTCAAAAGAGTAAATAATGAATATCAAAGAAACAGTGAAGGTGGAAAAAGCTCTTTAAGCTTCAAAGCAAGCCACTGGATTGCTCCAGAAGTCCTTGAGGGATCCAGATGAAGCTGAAGTTGGGGAAGGTGCAAGAGTAGCTGCAGGGAAGATGCAGCTGTCAAGGATTCTGGCCATGAGCAGATCACAGAAAATCCAGGGGTTCATATATGTGCTCTCAGCTCTCCCTCAAGATGCAGGATGTGAAGTGGTGTGTGGGGAAATCCACAGGAGCGATTTCTTTTGCCCACCCCTACTGCTGCCTGAGAACCGAGAGAGCTGGGGAGGACTGGCACTTGAGGAGATGGAGATGGTCTGAGCAACGTTAGGGAATCACAATGTCCCCCTATGATGCTGTTTTGAGGATGCCTTCCAGGCAGTGGTATGCACTAGGACCATCCAAACAGCTGTCCTCCCTGCTCTTCTCCTTCATCTACCGTGGTTCCTTTTTGTAACTTTTTGTACCGAGTCTTTTCCCTGGACCAAGGATAGGAACGAAGCATGTTGATGGTGCTGGAGGGCAAGAGAGAGCACTGGTTTTCAAGCAAACACATTATTTATCAGCAGCACAGGCTCAGCCGGTGAGAAACCCATTTCAAATTCATGGTGAATGATTTTGACCAGGAAAAACCACCCTCAGTCCACATGCTGAGGAGGACAGAATGTCCTGCACCAGTGTTTTGGGAGGAAGCAGCCCCTTATTTTCCACTTTGAAGAGACATTTGTTTTGAGGTCTACTGTCATGGGATTCCAAACTTAAACAGGAGAAGCAATGTTTTATTCAAGATGCTTTTTATCCCTTCTGGTATTTCAGTTTAACCGGCAAACTAATAAAACCTATTATTTACAGAGTCCTCATGAGCCCAGAGCCTGGGGGGCCAAGCTGCCACAGCAAATGAGGGTTTCATCGTGCAGCCCTCACTGCAGGATTTAGCTCTGGGAGACAAGGAGACAATTCCAGCCCTGGCCCACGATCCCAAACCTTGCAAGGATGGCTGTGCTTTCAGAGGGATGAGTCTGGGCACATCCACAGCCTGCCCAAATCTCCCTGTGCTGTCTCCAAGCCCCTTTGCAGGGGCTGTGCTGCCTGCTCCCGCAGTGGGGGGATGTGTGTGTGTGACTGCAGGCTGGAGCAGCGGGGGAAGGTGGGAGGCAATTCTCTGCCTGCCTCTTCCCCGTGCAAAGGGCTGGTCACTCCTTGCCTCAGGCAAAGCCAAAGACAAGGAGTGTCTCTCTCCAAGGAGACTGTTCTTCTTCTGGACCACATCAGAGGGAGAACAGATGCAAGTGGAGAAAAGTATTATCCCAAGGTGGTCAGGAGCTCGTTTCTGAGGAAACGCAGGCGTTTGCAAAATCTCCCTCAGACAGATCTCTCTCCAAGGGTGGAGGAGCAGGACTGGGGGACCCCAGGCAGCCACAGATGCCGTGGGGCTCTGCAGGGAGAGGCCAGGCTTGAGAGCACTTCTGGCAGAGCTGGGCACGCCAGGACAAGGAGCTGCCAGGGCATTCTCAGGCAGCTACTGCCAGGACCTTGCAGCAGACAGCTCTGAAGGGCTGCATGGAGGTGAACTTGCCTTCCCCTCCTCCCACCGCTGCTCCACGTCACAGGTCTGAGGACAGAGCACAGTTAGAGCCGCTGTCCTTGGTGCTCGTTGTCCTCCTGGTAATGAACGGAGGTTCCTGCTGTCACCTACCCGTTGCATCCTCTGGGAGCAGCGCGGGTTCAAAGGCCAAGGCTTCCCATGGATGTCCTCTCCATGCCCAGAGCTGTGTGCTCTGGCAGCAGGCAGAGGCTGGTGGGGCTGTGAGACTCCTACAACAGCATCCCTGAGGCTGAGGGTGCTGACAGACCTGGGATGGGAGTGGGGAAGGACATCTGAGGAGAAGCTGATTGCAGGGTCCCTTTGGAAAACTTGGAGGATGAAAACCCCTGTATAAGCCTTGACCCTTTTCTCCAAGTTTGGGGCATGCCCTGCTCAGTAGAAACATTTGTTTACTCTATCAGAGCATTTGTTCAACATAAACGAGGTTTTGTCTTTTTCAGGCTCACCAGGCACAGCAGCAGATGCTGCATCTGGGCTCCCATGACATCAGTAACCACTTCAGCTGGGCTCTGCCTTCCCACCTTTCTGGGTAGCGATGATAGATGAAGCAGACAGGGCACAGTGTGGTTTTTAGGTGCTGGAGTGAACTTGCAGTGCTGACAGATTAAAAAAATGTGTTTGGAGTCTGAACAAATGTGACGTGCATGTTTTCCAAGGAGAATGAAGGGTGTGGGAGGACAGCCCAGGCCGTAGCAGGAGCTGGTGCAAGGTGTCCCAGAGGGTGACAAGAGCATTGATGGGAGTTAGAACTTCACTTTCATTCTCTGCTGCTCCATCAGGCCTGAAGGAGTCTCTACGTTCCTTCCACTGTGGACAGTCCCTCTTCAAAATGAGGTGCTTAGTGGAAAGAGATCACCAAATGCTAGGTGATCTGATCCTGTGTGTCAGCAGGGCTCTGGCTGTCACCCTGGGGATGGGAAAGATGCCATTTCCTGTGCTTTTATGGCTCTGCCTTTCTGAACCCCTCCCCAGCTCAGGGCTGAACATGTTACATCCCTCCCAGGGACTGAAAGGTAAAGAGAGAAAACGCACATGGGAAGGTTGAGAGGGGGAAGAGAATTGGAAGCATTGGAAAAAAAAGGGAAAAATCTCAGCAAACTGAGCACCAGGTGTTCCAATACCTTTTTCAAATAGAATTTGCAGCTATGCATGCCATCACTACATCTGATGTATGCCCAGCACAAGACCATGAGCTGGTAGTTTAGCCCCCAGAATAACTCCCAGGCAGAACATCATTATTTTAAATACCGTGCAACTGCTGACACAAACTTTGGGGACATGCAGCTGCAGGAACAGGAGCAGCTGCTTCTCTTCTCTGCAGAAATGTGTCTGCTTCTGGATGGAGATACACTAGCTCCTTGTCAACCTGTGCCAGAATAGTTCAGGGCAGGGGAAAAGGAGCCAGGGAGGTCAGGGAGGCAACAAAAACTATCACTGGGATGCAAACTGTATTTCACACAGTGATTCCTCCCAGAGGTGCTCAACAGCTGGGAAAAACACGAACTTGGGGCTCTCCAGAGGACACACTGGGACTGAAAGCAGAAGGTGGTGCTCACCACCAAAAGCCCCGTGGCCAGCACTGACCCTGCCTGACCCTTTCTGTACTGCAGCCCTGATGGCACAGCTGAGGGCACCTCGTCACCCGCTGGCCCCCCTGGTGGGATTTAAGAGGGGGAGAGAGGGAGGCAGAGCTGCCTTTTATCGTTAATACCCTTCGGCATTTCTATCCAGGGATGCGGGGCTTTCAATGGCTCCTCTCTCCGCTATCTCGGGAATGTTTATACACCAGTAAATAATGGGAACTGCTCATCTGTGGCTGAGTGTCGATGTTCAATTACAGCCATCTCCAGCAGCTGATCCGAGCCCTGCGCTCGGCTCTCCCTCTCGGCCCGGCGCTGTGGTTTGCCTGGCAGCTTGACATTTAGTCAGCCCGAGGATAAGGCAGGATGGTCGACAAGTGGAGAAAGCGGTGCAAGGAGCTTTCCTCCCGCAGCTGAGGCAGAGCACAGTCCCTCCTGCTGCAGGTCCCACCTGAGCTGGGGTCACACAGGCTGCATTTCTTGCTCCCTGCCATGGGACTGGCTCCGAAGCTGCAGGAGGGGTGCCTGCAGCAAGCCCATTTTCTCACACCTCTTTACTTCCATCAGACATTTACAAGGCCTGTTTAGTTTCCTCCTGTGTGAAGTGTCAGTGTCTCCCCCAGGAAATGCCCTTTTCTCCCAAGTGCCCGAGCTCAAGGGACACATTTTGGAGGGGCTGGTTTTTGTTGTGTTTTTTTTAGGGAGGCAGTGCTTGGGACTGGGCCACTGCATCCCATGGTGCAAACGCAGCAGGGCTGCATCAGCAAGAGCTCAGCAGGGAGGTGACCAGCTGAGAACAGGTTTGGCACACCTTGAGGCATTTTGCCCATCCAGCATGTGGGATCCCCAGCACATGCCTGCTCCTTCCCTGGAGCAGCTTGACAGACCCTCTTCCACCTCTGCCCCAGAGCATCATTCATGCAGGGGGATGGGAGCATCTGATGTGCTGCTGTTACCCACTCCCAGATGGGGGAAGCTATGGCACTGCCTCTCCTTCCATGCCCTCTTGGCCCAGGGGGGACAGAGGAGCACAGTTAACCCCCACAGCAGCCCTGAGAGCCTGCCACGGTCATGCCTCCAGGGTGTTGTCCTCCCCCCTCCCTTAGTCTATGGCACAGCAGAGCTGCTCTCCCAGTCCAGACCCCATCCAGCTGTTCTCCACTGCTGGTACTGCCATGTGCACCCTTTCCACCTCCCCACCCTTGTGAGCGTCCACGATTCTCCTCAGCCCGTGCTCGCAGGAGCTCATGGAGAGATGCCAGCACTGCTCTATTCCTCAGCTCTAGGATCTCCCGTGAAATACTGACCTAGATCAACCCAGAGCTGCACACGAGCCCGGGCTGTGCTGCTGTGGCTGCCAGGCACGGTGAGCCCCACTCGGGTACCCCTGCTCTGGGATTTTACATCCCACCCGAACAGTCCTCACCCCCCATCGCGTGGAAATCCCGACCCCGTCCGGCCAACACAGCCGGTGCCACCGTGTCCAGCACCCACCTCCCCTGTCCCCTCTGGTTTTCTCCCCCTCCATCCCAGCCCCTCTGGCTGCCCAAAGCAATCAGTGGCAGCTGAAGTGCAAAGGAGCAGACACTGTGAGCTGCGGCTTTCGCGCTCGGTGCCCTCCAGCTCTGCACTCCCAAAGTCATCGGAGCAGAAATGCCTGCACACGTAGTGCCTCTCCAAAAGAGAGATGCTGGCACTAGGATCTGGTAATTGCCAGCACGTCAGGAATGAGAGATCTTCTCCTAATACTTTCTAAGCTCCAATCTTAATCTTGTTCATTGCTGTTAAGTCTCAGAGAAATCGGGCCGATACGTTGAAAGGAGGCAAAATAAAAAGATTCGAGAGGAGGCTGAAGTGTCTTCGGAAAACTGAAGGGAAATAATCTTCAAAGGTTCCCCCGAGCCTGCGCTCCCCAGCCTGGAAAAGCAGAACAGATCAACACTGAGCCTTGCTGGAGCTGTTTTTCAGCCTGGTGTTTTGTGGGAGGAGACAGAAGAGTTAAGGCTGGAATATTTGAAAGCAGTTACAGGATCTCGGCACCCAGCCCCTGGGACACCATCCCTGGGATCACTGCTGCCTGGCAGGTTCAGGTCCACAAGGCAAACCCCAGTTCCCATTTCCCCACGGGGCTGGGGACAAAGCAGAGCAGCAGCACATGAGGGGCTGGATGGTTTTCCCTGGGTGAGAAACCCCAGGAGGGTCTGCAGTCTCTTCTCACCTCCTTGCCTGTGAGGGGGATCCAGCCAGGTGGATCCTGGAGAGAAATTACCTGTGCTGGGGGGATGGAAGGAGTTGCCTAGGAAGGGTGTTTGCTGCCCATCATCCCAGGCTCTCAGGGCCAGGAGCCAGGACAGCACAGACCTTGCTCCCACCACCCTGCCTGGGGCTGTCTCACCCCTCTGCATCCCATTGCCTTGCAGCATCCCTGCACACAGTGCCGTGCCAGCACCTCTCATCTTCAGTCAAGGGGCATCCATGGAGGGATCTTCTCTCTCCTTGCATCTCCCTCTAAGGCCTGAGAGGTTCCTACAGTGGAAGCTGCTTCCAGACTTGTCACTGCCAGCTGAGCTGCTGCTGAATTCCTTCCTCGGCTCACAGGTACTTTTAGCCTCCCCGGCAGCCCAAGGCAACACATGCTGCCACTGAAAAAGGCCCTGCTGGGAAATGTGCTGCCCCTTCACCTTGCAAAAAAAAATGTGTGTGTGTGGAGGAGACCACAGATCATCCGTGGCACGCTCTGTATGCACCCCAGCGAGGCACAGCAAGCACGCACACCTCCATCCCACGCTCTGCAGAGGGTCGCGCCCAGCCCTGGGTGTTTGATGGAAGGGATGCAGTGCAGAGATGAAGATAAGCTGAGCCAGATAGTGTCTGTGCAAGCAGAGTGGGATCTAATGAGGGTCCTGTGACCTGGGGGACAGTCTGTCTGCAGGCTCTTGGCAGGGCGTTGACTCCATGGGCGGCTCTGCCAGCTCGCAGCAAATTTCGCTTTGCAGCAAATTTTGTCTTTGTCATTGCCCGTGTGTCTGGTGGACAGGGGACTCCTGTCTTCTAGGAGGCTGTTAGAAAATGCCTTTCAACTGCAGTCAAATTCACCCCCCCCCCAAAAAAAAAGAAAAGCCATTTTTACACCCACGCAGCTCTCCACACCGCGCTGAGCTTCACCCCCCTCTCACAAATGCACCCGCACCTATAGAGGGGATATGTTGATTAAAAGTCCCCCAAAATGAATAGATCAAGAGAAATCTGCCATACCCCTGCAGCAAGGGTGAAGTGCTTTTTAATTAAGGACAAAGAGATGCAAATGTCCTGAATCATCACAAGCAAATAGCAAAATAGCACCTGTCAGAATATTAAAAAACAAGCACTCAGCATTCCCTTGTGATCAGCTTGAAGGAGGCCTTGAGTTAAAAAAAAATATTCCACTGAGAGTTGAAAAACGTAATAGACTGGGAGTGAGCAAAGGAAATGGCTCAATATAGGCAAGTGGGGATTACTTGATGGTGATTTTGGCATGTGAATGTGTCAGCATGGCTGACAGGAGGGTCTGGAGCACCTCTGGCCCCAGCACAGTCTGTGCTGGACCCCTGGGAGGGTGGGATGAGTGACACGGGGCACTGCTGACCTGCCCAATGTCAGCCAAGCCCTGCTCCTCCCAGGTACGAGTTCCCCGCTGCCACCCTGCAGAGTCCCTGATCACGAGCACTCAAATAACCCCAGTCAGCTGGGAGAACACAACTTAATGCATGCTGAAGTGTTTGCTGGAGGACCAGCCTCAGGGGCTGCTCCAGCGAGGTCCCCTCACCCCTGTCAGACCTGCCCGTGCTGAAGGAGAGAGGATTTAAGTGGTTCTGGGTAATGAAGGTGACAGGCCTGCTGCGTTCCTGAGCCCTGTGACAAGACCCCATGAGCTGTTCTTGCTGGGCATTTGGTGGGGAGGCAGCCCAGGAACGTGCAGGAGGGGCCTTGGATGTGCCCAGAGCCTTTATTATTAGGATTGATTACAGGAGAAACTGGCTGGAACTGGTGCCTGGATCCTGGTGCTGCTGGGGAGAGCAGGCAGGTGCTCTCAGCCTGATCAGGGCAGGCAATTATTTTCCTAGAAGAGAAAGGTTAAACAAGGAGGTTGGGGGAATTGTTTTGCATTTTGAGTGTTTTCACTGCTGTTGTTGCTTGCTTTCACCTCAACCCCTGTGTGTTCAGGTTATACCCCAGACGTGGGGGGACACGGTGCTGTGAGGAGCATCCCACACAAACAGCTGCCCCTCTGGTCTCCAGCTGCTGGGCTGCACCCCCAAAAAGGTGGCCTTGAGCACCACTTGGCTTAATGACACGGCCGAGGCCGCTGCTGTCCCCAGGGCTGCACCGGAGCCAGGAGGGACAGGGAGCGGGAAAGGCAATGAAAGGATCAAGTGTTGGGAAGGACAGCGAGAGCCAGCACAGCCCAGAAACACTGACAAAGGACCAGGGCTGTGAAGGGAAGGCAGAGTGAAAGGGAAATGCCTGGAATAATAAGTGACGGACGGATGCCTTTGAAGGGGACTTGGATATCTTGGGTCTCCCGCCTGACCTACTTAAAACTGGCGTAATCTGATGAAGGAGCAACCTCCAGCTCTAAATATAAACTTCTCTCCTCTTTATTTAAATTCCTCCCCTCTGCCACCCAGGGGGAGGGCTGTGGTTGGGAACTGGGTGGAAGGCACTCTACGTATTCCATAGGTCCTGCAGGAGCTCCCGGGGCCCATTCCTGGTGGAAGGGGCTGGTGCAGCAGCAGAGGCACCAGCAGAGCCCAGAGGGCCGGCGCTGGCGTCACACGCTTTTTCAAGCAGCCAGTTTATTAGCAGGAGCAAAGCTGCTCTCCGTGAGGCACTGCCCACGTGGAATGAGGGGATGCACTGCTGCCAGGTAGCCGTTCCCGGCCCTACCTGCAGGAAGCCGCACATCAGGACCCAGAAGCCAGGGAGCTCTCATTAGCTCCCTGTATACACGTGATTTGCAATCAAAGATTTTTCGTTTTAAATGAACCACAGATCTGGTGCACAACGGAGTCCTGAGGCAGCAAGATAATTGGCAAATATAGGCAGAATTTGGCAATTAGCTTAAATGAGAAGAAAAACAAACAAAACCACAATCCAAGAAAAAACAGCTGCAATCAGAGCACTTTTTTCCAACCTGTTTTGAAATAAAATGTTTTGCTTAAGACTGCCAAAATGTTTCATCGATCCGTGTTCTAAATTAAATGTTTCAAGGTTTTCCACTTCAGCACACCGATGTTCATTTAAAACCTGACTTTCTTTAAATAAAAGGGTAGATAAAGAACCACTGTTTAGGTTTGAACAACATACTAAGATGACAAGATGAATTTTTTTCATTTTTCCTGTTTCACTGGAAAGCCTTATTTAAAAAAAAAATAATAATAAAAGACCTGATTCAGTATGAACCAAATTTAATCCATTGCTCACTTTGCTCCAGAGCAATTTCCTTATGTGCAATGTATAGTGCAGCACATACCAGGTCTTCCCGTTGCCATGTGGGGAGCAAGGTGGGTTTGGTGGGAATTCCCAGCAGACTAGAGTTAGACTCAAAATATTGTTTTATCGAGGGCTTTTGTCAGCCCTTACAGCTCCCTAAGGACGTAAAATTTCCGGCTCATAGACTCTGGGACTGAATTAGCTGTTTAGGAACCTTCATGTGCTTTACTCAACCTCCTTGCTAAGAGGCAAAAATGTGTGTGGGAATAGGAAGAAAAAACAAATTAAAAAAGTCATTACAGGAAGCCAGCAAGCTGCACATCTCTCCATGCCACTATCAGGACGAGATGAGTTTTTTTCCCTTTGTGGAGACAGGCCTCGTTAATTTCCTTGGCAGGATCTCCCGTGTTAAAGCAACAAGGCAAATGTTTGCTTTGACTTTTCTGCACCGTCTGTGAACCCTGAGGGGGGGTAAAAATAAAAAAAAAGGAAAAAGAGAGAGAGAGAAGTTCTCTTAATCCGAAATGCTATGCACGTTAATGTTTGCAAAGCTCAGATTTAGGGTCAAATTCAAACCGACAGAGTCTCCTTGAAGGAGGAGGAGGGGCAGGAGATAATGTTGGGTAAAGAGGAGAGAAAGATGAGACAGGCAAAGTGGATTTTTTTTTAAGCTTGCAGGGAGATACTAAGCTCAATAATCAGACAAGAAAGGCAACGAGCAGCTATCAAAGCAGCAGCCTTTTTAAGAGCTGTACTCATCTGAAAGCAACTCTTAGTTCTTGTGAAAACTGCCGCCTTAACAGCTGTCCCAATTAGAGCCAGCCGGAAATTTCCCAATAAACCCACGTTTTTTGTCAGAAAATAATTCGCTGAGTCTGAAATGCTCCAAGTTGGCTGAAGTTGTGTTGAATGGCAAAGCAGGGCTCCAACTGGGTCCGGTGCTCAGCTGCCAGGTCTGCGCTCCGAGCGGCAGCGCTGACGGAGGAGTCAATTTTGCTGAGCAGCTGCAGGCACCAGGAAGCGCCTGGTTCCCATAATTCATGTTTGGGATTGGGTTGGAGTTGAGGGGAGAAAAAAAAAAAAAAAAAAAAAAAGATGAAAAGGCAACTGAGTTCCTTACAAATTTGAGCCCGAGCCAGCCGAGTTTGCTCATGCCACGATCCCATATGCCTGACCCGTTTTAGGATCTTGGCGGCTGGATCTGCGAGGGGAAAAAAGTAAATCGAGCCCGGAGTGCTGTGGAGAGGCCAATGCTGCAAGTGGCAGCGCTTGTGACGTGTCTCTGCCAGGAGAGATGGCTCGTGGCCGTGCCCGTGGCTGCGTGACAATGAGGGCAATGAGGGCTCTGTCCCTCCCTTGGTGTGGCCTTAGCAGAGACATCCTCGTGCCACCTTCCTTCCCTTTGCTTTATTTTTCAGCTAGAGTAAAAGTAATTATTGTTTATTTTCAGCTATGCCTTTGAAAACTGATGTATTGCCACTGGATGCAGCACCAGATTTACTTTTTTTTTTTTTTTCAGCTGTTTCACTGCATCAGAAACTTATTAAAAGAAAGAAGAAGCCAACAAGACTTAGTCTAGGAGAGCCTGTGCAACTTTTCTCATGGAGAGATTTTAGCTAGCTGCATTTAAATTATATTAAAAAAGAAAAATCACCGGGCAGGACAATTCAGACTCCTCACAACCACCTTCCAAGGTCTGTGAGGCTCTGAGACAGTTGCCAGAGCCAGAGGAGGCCCTGAGTCAAACTGGATTTGTGTTTGCAGGGGGGGGGAAAAAGCTGTTAATGCTCCTTGTGACTCCTGACCAGCAGGGAAAAGCCTTTCTGTGAGTGACGATGATTAATTACTAATGATAATTAACCTACAACAACAGTGGCACTCAGAAACTAGAGCAAAGGCACACGTCCCATCATGTGCAGCTCTGAATGAAAACAGAGCCTCTGCCCCAGAGGGATTTCTTTTTAAAAATGCCTAGAAATGATGACTGACATAACTGGAGCTTTTCCTCATCCGAGCACTCCCCAGGGCGCTGCGCACAGCCCGTGTGTAGGTAGCGCTCTCCCTTCCCATGCTGCTCATGGAGGGGCTCTGCTGCTTCACTGGGCAGCTCCAAGGGCATTCCTGGGGTCTCCAGTGCACCAAAGCCCCCTGTGCCCCAGGAACAGGTGATTCATCAGGGCCCCGCTGCCTCACCATCACCAGCCCCCTCTGGTGTCCATCACTCACTGGCCTCATCACCACGCAGGAGCAACACCAACACTGCCCATCATGCTGCCACTTAGATCCACAGGAGACTAGGGGTATGGGGCTGGAGGTTGAAATCATCCCCCCTTTGGGCCATTAAAGCAACGCTGAGGGCCCCCTGAAGCTAGAAAAAAAGCAAAAAAGCATCTGCCACATTCTTCATTTCATCTCGCAAGCTGTGAGATCCCACCCCTCTCACTGCCTGTCCCCGCTGACAGCCGTGCTTCCTACAGAGCAAATGGGCTCGAAACTCTGTGATCAAAGTCATTTACATTGACTTCCATGGCCTGGTTTCTCTGCCTGGATTCTTCTTCCCATCCTTGTAGCCCCCCTGCCCCTCTGAAGCGGGAGCACCAGTTTCTCGCCTCTTTGGGGTCTTGCTTTATCCCTGGTTCCTTCCAGAGGAAGAAAGAGAAATGCTGGTGCTGGATGTCAGTGTTCACCTGCAGGTTTAGCAGCACACACACACACTGAGCTGCTTTGGCTTGAGCCAGTCTCAGGGCAGAGGGGGATGTTTCCCTGCACACCCTTTCCCGGCCAGTTTTCCCCTCTTTGCTCCCTCACAGGTCATGGGGACAGCTCACCCCTCCTCGGGCTGTTTCCTACCAGACAGGCTCACTCCCCAGCCCCCTTGAAACATCTCAGGCAAGGAGCTCAACCCCCCGTGGGCTTTGCCACGGGGCCAGTTGCCCCAGTGGGTGGAAGCTGATGGTCCCAACCCAGTGGGGCTTTGCCACGGGGCCAGTTGCCCCAGTGGGTGGAAGCTGGTGGTCCCAGCCCAGTGGCTCCAGGAAGGGCTGCCTCTGCTCTCTGTCCTGCTCAGAAAAGGACTGGAGCAGCGTCTCTCACTCGGGGAAAAAAGAAGGTCTCCATGGCAGCTAGGAACAGTGCTAGCATGACAGTAAGGCTGTGCAAGAAACTTGATTTTTTTTTTCCCCCCCTTACAGAAAAGGCTTCTATTTTTGACAAAAGGCCTTTTTGAGGTATGAAACCTCTTACGAAACTTCTCCCACATCAGTGCTTTACATAAACTATTTTGCTGTGGTTGTGTTACTTATTGCACGCATCTTACACCAGCGTGAACTAGTTCATCTCCAGGGAGTGGAAAGGGGAGCCTGGCTGTGGGGCAGGACATCCTGGGTGTCACACCCTCGGCAGGTCACCTCACCCAGGCGACAAGCAACGCTTCAGCCTGGTGTGGCTCCTCCAAGCAGGGAAGAGCGGCCACCACGGGGGAGAAAAGGGTCCTCACAGTGCAGGAGGAGACTGTTAACGGGCCAGGAACCACACACAGGTGCACCCCGAGCCACAGCCTCTGCAAGGGTGAGTGGCACTGACGTGTCCCAAAGAGCCCGTGGTGACAGTGGCCAGTTACACCCTCGTGAGGATTCACAGGGTAAGGAGTCCCTTCATTGCGTGGGTATCACGGACTTGTCTTTTTTTCCTCTGAGCCTGAGGTGTCAGGGCTGATAGCAGATAGTTTGTTTCACAGTGAATGTACAGTGATAGGTCAGGGGAACAAGCGAAAATGCCACCTTTGAGGGGAATTAGATCATTAAAATGTCACAGTAGTATCTTGGGAAGCCAACTGGAGATTCCAGCTGCAGTTTCTCGCTCCCTCTGCTAGAAAAAATAAATAACACCTGCCAAGGGAGACCAGGCCTTTGTTTTCTAGAGATTACTATTTTTCATATCACCGTTGTTTCACACTACTCTGCCAGCAAGAGAGTAATGATCTCATTTTCCATTGACACTAAGTCTGATTTTGGGGAAGTAAAAGCTTTCCTCCAAGCTTGGGCTACAGAATAAATGGAGTGCTCTGAGAACAGTAGCACAGAAGGGAAACCTATAGACCACCCAGCTTACCATCACCTCTAACAAACCTTAAATTAGTGGCAGCAACTTGACTCTGTGGGTCTCTGTTTCTGTTCTCCCATCCCCACTGCTGCTGCTCACCATCCAGGTGCCCTAGGGATTTCCAGGCTCTCGTCCCATCGTGAAAAGGAGCATTTTCCATTGAGAAATATCGTGGTCCAGGGCTGCTTGCAGCTCTGAACTGTCTTGATTGGAGCCTGCGGGGAATTTCTCGGTGCTCAGCTCCCCAGCCGAGTAATGGAAGAAATAATCCTTATCTTCAGCATGTGCCCTCAGCACCGAGGAACACTGAGCTGCTCTCCCCAGCCACTGTCCTCCTTAGAAATTTTCTTCCAGAGTACAAATGGCAGGAGATCTGCACAGTAGCAGCACATTTTAGAAGCAGTCACAGCTGGTAAAACCAAGTTCTCCCTGTGCCCCTTGTCCCATCTTGCTGTAGCTGCTCAGAGCAGATGCTAAGGAAAGGGGCAGGTGTGTGGACATTTCCTCCCTTTCCAGAACCCTCCATGATTCAGCAAGTCATCTCGAATGAGTTATCCTTGTCCTGATGTCTTTTTGCTTTCCTAGGCTCTCTCTCCCGCCTCTCCCTTGGCAGGGCTGGGAATTGCTTCCCACACCAGCTCAGGGTGGAGAAGGGGAGCCAAAAAAGCCTTTGCTGTCAGGTTCCCTTATCTAGGCAGCCAGTCACAGGACAGCTGATGGCAGCAGCCAGCACCACTCCTGGCTTGCCTGCATTTCCCTCCTGCTTCATCTCCAGAGGACCAGCCAAAGCTTCCCAGAACTCGGAGCACTCCAGCCCTTGAAGCAGTGACCCCTCAGCTCTGCCCCTGCACTGTGCCTAATTGTTCTAATAGTTCTTCAAACACACAATTCATCTTCTGCCATAATTCAGGTCTCTGTTCCACGCTGTGGCACAGAGGGAATAAAGCAGAGCAAGGACAGTGAAAAAAGCAGGCACTGAGGTGACTGCTTCCCCCTGCCCGTGCACACACGGCTACGTGGGGTTTTGTTTGTCAACACCAATCTGGTCCAGGCGAGATAATAACCACAAATGCAGGGGGCTGGGGTGCACAGGACAGGGAGGGAGCAGCTATTGTGGCTGCCTGAATGGTTTGACTGCTGGCAAAGCAAAGCCTTTTGTCCGCTGATTTTTGTTGGGTTTTTTGTTGGTTTTTTTTCCTTGCACATTTACCTTTTGTGTTTTCCCTCTCTCCCCAGCACCACATTACTACATTTGGAGGATACTTCCAGAACTGCAGGCAAGGCCAGGAAAGTGCAGTTCAAAGCAAGGGCTTTGCTGATCTGAACCCCCACTGCTAAAGGGGACATGAACCCTGCGTTGGGATCTGACTGGATTAGCTGAATTCTCCCTGGCAAATTTTTAGCTCTTTGCCTGATACTTTTGATGAGCCATTTCCAGGCTGTCGGGCACAAATTAACCATCGGGTTCATCTGCCTGCAAAGTGATCTCTGTGCCACAGGGTGAGCCAGCAAAACCCCAGATAGACCTTTCCTGTCTCGGATTGAGATGATGGGATGATTTTTTTAATCAGAGGAATCACAGATGGCAAATAAATGAAAAGCTTCAAAAAACCAAATTAATATTTATTTATGCTAGAATTCACCGTCCCTTTGGTTTTCAACACATTTGTGCATCAGGAGGGTTATTATTGTTTTGAATTTCCCTGACCAGCTCTAGCCCTGAGCACAGGAAACAAGCTAGGAAGATTTGGAGTCATGCCACACAAGCAGATTCGAGGCATGGAGACACCTGAGAACTGGAATATTTTCACAACTGAGGCTTTGATTCTCTAATCCTCCTGGTGTTCACATGGAGGGAAGAGAGAGGGATTGTTTAACTTTGAAACTCCAAAATGGCCTCGGTGTCCACAAAGGTTTTAGAGAGTGCTTGCAACACGGCAGGAGCCTGAGATTAAGCTCTAAATCCATGTTGTGTCCCTGAAAAGCTGTGCTGATCACTAATAAAGCGAACTCCATGCTCTCAAGAAATATTTATCTACATCTTCAGAACCCCCTGCGTGGGAGTTGGGCGTGACTGGGAGGAAGCAGCTGGGAGAAGGACCGTGAAAGTCCTTCAGCCTGAGCTTGGAGTGCCCCCACTGAGCAAAACAAGGGCAAAGAGAGGGGTGCAGGAGCTCAGGGCTGCTGATGGGGACAGAGGGGCCTCATCAGAACCACGACAGCAGCAGCAGCAGCCCGAGCCAGCAGAGCAGGGAAGCTGCACAGCACCTCCAGGCACCACCACTGCCCCCACACAGCTCTCATCTGCCCCCCCCTTACATAAATCTCATTCACCTCAAATGCTGCCCTGTGAAATATCCTTTCAGCAGGCTCCTACCAAATACAGGACTTTCCAAACTGGACTCTGATTTTCCACTGCTCATTCCAGGAGGTGAGGAGCAACAGGCTGTGACTCCGCAGATCATTCCCCAGAGGGGAGGGGTACAGCCAGCTCCTGCTCCAGGAATTTTGGCTGGGATTCCCCTTAGTGGGAAAGCCACAACCTGGGCAAGACTATGAGAGAGATGCAGCCCTTTCAGGCAGTAGGAAAGCAACAGAGCAAGGGGGCTGAGCCTGCATGCCACATGAGAAGTCCCAGCACATGCTGATGTGACCCCACTTTTGGAAATGCTGTCCCAGAAACCATCCCCTGGCATGCTGCTGCAGGAGCACTGCACATCCACATCCACAGGGAGGTCCTGGCACACCTGCCAGGAACCTGTGGGCTCTGCTTGGAGGAAACACCCCCAAAAGCACTCCCCAAACCCCTGAGTCAGGCACACAGCTGAATATCCCTGGACTGGCAGGACATGAACCCTGCCTCGCTGGGCACTGGCTGCACACACACCACGCTGCAGCTCCCCAGCACCCAGATTTTGCCCAGGAGCTGCTGTACTCAGAGGCACAGGCAGAAGGAGATGTGCTGTACCTTTATCTGCTGTGGTCAGCACAGCTTGCCTCAGCCAGATCACTGGCTATGCAGAGCCCTTGGCTCCCTCAGGCCCCATGACTGAGATAATTAAGATGGAATAGCACATGGTCTAGTGGAAGATGTCCCTGCCCCTGGCAGGGTGATGGGAACTACATGGTCTTTCAGTTCTCTTTCAACCCAAACCCTTCTGTGATTCCATAATATAGTGCATAAAATTATGAGGCAGAGGATGGACAAGGATCAAGGGTTCAACTTCTATTCTAATGCAAGTGTGCAAGAAGACATCAAGTGGAAGGAGAAGCCCTAAACCTAAATTAGCCCATAGCCCTAAACCTAAATTAAGAATGTTTTTATCCCACAGTTAAACGAGGAAGCTTTTTTCTGTTGTGGACACAGATGACAGGAGTTCAAGGAGCAGCTGGATCAAATCACTGAATAACAACCCATCAGTAGTTATTATAATCAAATATTTTCAGCTGGAAGGGACCTACAATGATCACTTAGTCCAACTGCCTGACCTCCTCTGGGCTGACCAGAAGTGCAAAAAGATTATTAAGGGCATTGTCCAAACAAATTTCAACACTGACAGGCTTTGGGCATCAACCAGCTCTCCAATAACTCTGTTCCAGTGTTTGACCAGTCTCCCTGAGAAGAAATGCCTCCTAACACCCAGTCTGAACCTCCCCTGAACAGCCTCGAACCACTTCAACACATGCCATCCCTGGGTACCAGGGAGAGGAGCTCAGCACCTCCCTGCCTGCTCCCCCTCCTCGGGAAGCTGGAGAGGGCAGGGAGGTCACCCCTCAGCCTCCAGAACAGAAAGAGAACACAATTAAACGTAAGGATGTGGCTTTTACAGGCGAGTCCCTGAACCACAGATTGCTGGAGGCTGGGAGAGCACCCTGGAGAAGCTCTGCAGGATGCAGGAGAGGGAAAGAGAGCCTGAGATTATAGGGAAACATCTGCTGTTTGACTGCTATCAGAAATCAGACACTCTTTAGATAAGGCTTTGGGCTCTCCCAGTACAGCAGCTCTTCTGTCCCCCCAGCAAACACTTGCACTAATTCTGGGTTCATTTGAGGAACACCTGCCTTTTCTCCTTCACACAGCAGGGCAGGGTGTTCTCAGCAAATAACTTCTGTCTTTAAATAAATACCATTTCTAGGCATCTAAAGCAGTGCAAAAATTCGGTTCAAATTCCCTGAATTCTGCCACCAAAAGAAGCAACAAATGCTCTGAAGGGCTGAACAAATCACATGGAGAAGGGTTGGAGTCCCTTATCACTATTTCCAAAACGTTTCTATTTCAGGCACTTCATATGCACACAGCAGGGACAGGCTCTGTGTGAGCCCAAGAAGCAGAGACCCTGTTTGCTGCTCTCCCAAGGGATTGCATCCCCCCAGAGCTCCCTCCTCACCCCCACGCTCCATCCTGCTCTGGGAACCTCTCTCACCTTGCCAGTGCAAGCCACAGGGACTGCTTTGGGTTGGATCTCAAACCAGCACGAAACCCTTCCAGCTCTGACAGGCCCTGCACCAGCAGCAATCCTCTCCAGGCCCTAGACATCTTCCCTCTGAGCCACGTCCTAAATAGTCTCCATGTGGTGTCTCTGCTTCCTGCAGCAGCTGTGGGGCTCAACATGCTGGCAGCTGGGCTGGGGAGTTCTACAGACCCACCTGGGCCTCACAGAACCACAGAATGGTTTGGGTTGGAAGGGACCCTAAAGATCATCTCGTTCCAACCTTCCTGCCATGGCCAGGGACGCCTTCCACCACACCAGGTTGCTCCAAACTGGACTTGAACACTTAATTTCCTCTCATTATCTCCCTCCCTCCCCAAACCATGGGTTGCAGCTCAGCTGACACAGCTTCCTTTCCCACCTGCCTTGAAGAAAATGACATTTTCTGTGCAAGATTTTAATTGGCAAGGGATTGTTTTAGCTTTGGAGGGAAGTTCCCCCAAATGGCCACCCTATTCCAAGCAAAGGAAAAGACACAGCACTTCAAGGGCATATAAGTTAGGCTGAAGAGGGTTTAGGATAAAGACTGCAACCCAGCTCCTGGTATCAGCAATGCACGTGGTTCTGCTTTCACACTGTGATCTGGCCGAACAACTTCACTCACAGATCTTGGACAGCCCCTTGGAGAACATTCAGGGGGCTGCAGAACCAAGGGCTCCAACACGAGAGTGCTGGCGGGATCCCGATGCCAAATGCTGACCGTTGCACTTTGTGGTGTGCCTTTGGGTTCAGGCTGATTTTCACTTGGAAAGGAAATCAGCACTGTACAGCTTTTGCTGGTTTTACACAGTGTCTCCAGCCTGGGAATGTTTCCTCGGAAGCCCAGGGTTTCCCAGCTGGAAATGCCTCCCTCCAACCCTGGCTCAGACTGACTCGTATCCAGAGGGGTTCACATCACCCAGGTTCGGTTTCCAGAGAAGCCACAACCACTCACAATCACATCTCTGATTAAGCATGTTGATATCCAGCCTCTGAATGAATATCTTGGCTTCCAGAGTATCTTTGACTAATATAGTATACACTGACCCAAATTTTGGGAACAGAGAGGCTCATTGTTTCAGCCTGGGTAGAACACAGCGCACTGGTGGGTGATACATTTGAAACTAATTAAAAGTTGCTCCCAGCAGACCTGCTTCTGTCCTCCCTTCCAGCACAGAGGTCTCCTGGACCAGCCCACAGAGCCATTGGACTATCTCTCTTCACAGGAAAAAGGATGTCTTCTCTCCAGGGCTGAGCTTTGGGGAACAAAGCGGCATTAGCACATTCTCATTGTGTTTAACTCCTCTTATTTTGTAGACTGCTTCATGAAACCTGATTTTTTTTTTCTAAAAGTGTTTTCCACAACTAAATTTCACTCCGTTTTCTTCAGGCAATAAACGAATTTTGTTTACAAAGTACTTCAACAAGGCTTGAAAATTCATTTATGGAAAATGGGCCTCAGACGTCCACGGCATTTGAAACCATGCAGAAATACGGCAATTTCAAGCACTTACCTGTCTTCTTCCTGCAAGTCTCCAAATCAAAAGTTGCCATGACAACGAAGCCCACTCTCAGTCCAGCAGAATGAATTTTATGTGACGTCATTATTAGCCGGGACCCAACAAAATTACGCAAATGAGGTCCCCAGACAGCAGGACTGCAGAAAGCCCAAACAAGCAGCGTAACTACTGCTCTCTAAAGTCAGCAAAGGAACGGAGATGTCACCCAATGCCCCAGCAATAATTCTTTGAAAAGCATCCCAAACAGGCTGACCTCTGCTCTGTGCCCCTCCAGGGCTAAAGGAGGAGACCAGCTCTGCCCTGGCACAACTGGGCACAGTTTCCTGCACATGCCAGCAGACAGGCACTGGTGTTCCCAGTGGGAATGCTGACTTCCCAAGAAGCTGGTTTGTGTTGTGTTGTCTACATGGAAATCCAAGTGGGAGAGGAGCTGTTGCCGTGAGTAAAATGCAGTTTCTCACCACACTGAGCTCCCCATGGCCAGCCCAGGGCTCCTTCCCCCACCACCTGGAGCATCCTTACCCTAAGGCAGGGAACTCTGGACGTCTCTGCTCCTTACCCAGGACATCAACATCACTGTGTGGTGACAAACCCCCACCTCAGGGCTTCCCTTGCCCAGGAGCACGAGAAGGTCAACCTTCACATCTCTGGGCCATGACCCTCCCAGGACAGTTGCTAAGAGATGCTTCCCTTTATATCACTTCCATCCCTGGCAGTGTTCAAGGCCAGGCTGGAGGGAGCTCTGAGCAACCTGGTCCGGTGGAAGGTGTCCCTGCCTGTGGCACAGTGTTGGAACAAAATGATCTTTAAGGTCCCTTCCAACCCAAACCGTTCTGTGATTCTGTGATAACCACGGTCAGGGGAACCCCACCCTCTCCTCCCAGTGAGGATGGGAGTGAGGTTCTCCAATCCTGGCTGATTGAGCGTTCACACTTAAAAACAACTTTATTCTGGCAGCAGCTGTTCTCCAGAGGAGGGAGGGGGAGTCACTCAGCAATGAGTTGTTATAGATGGTTATTCAAGCATAATAAATCCTCCTTATCAATCCTGTCTCACTACCCCTCATGATTTATGCTGGGTGTAATAAGGCAGCGTGAAGGCAAAGGCCAGTTGTACAGTCAAACTGGGGATTACAGTCTGGTGCAGATACTGAAAAATTCAAAGAGAAATGGTAAGAGGAGCCTGAGCAGCTTCTCCTGGATGCGGGAGAGGGGCTGCTGAGTTATGGTCACTTCCAGGACAGGCCTGGGCTGATGGATAGCTGAGCTGGGGTCAGACCAGAGACTTACTGCTCCCAGGCTCCTTGGACAAGAGCAAAACCCGCACATGCTGAGAAAATTGTGCATTGACTTTAGAGGAGTTTTCTGTCTATATTATATTGATTTCTTTTTTTTTTTTTTTATCCTTATCACTGCCTGCCTTTCTTTCTTTTCTGAATAAGCTCAGCCATGCTATTTTGTCTCCTATTCTTCACAAAAACCCACATACCTTTCCACTTATAAACAACCTGCCACTGCTGGGAGCTGGGAGCCTTTGCTTTCTGATTGCCTCATTAACAGAGTTATCCCAGACCAGTTCTTCTCAGCCCTAAGACTCCACTTTATGGCATCATATCCGAAGGAGAGTTTATAGACCTGAAAGCTTGGCTTCTTTTCCCCAGCTGTGCTATCTGTGTAATAAACACATACTGCTTTTTCCTGCCAGCCTGTCCTCACTTACATCCTTAGACTATCATGGCTGCAGTTTCTCCTCTGCCAAAGCCACTGCTGCAAATGCCTCCACTGCTATTTATGGGGGATCCCAAAGTGCTTTTACAAAGTACCTAATGCTCAGCGAGCTCCTGCAACTCTCCCCTTCTGAAGAAAATCACCTGGTGCTGTTTTTCAGAGGCTTTTTCTCTCTGCCTGCCAAACGGGTGGTCGGCACCCACCCCCACGGCTCCAGGCACATCACCTGGTCCCCTCCACAGCCCACTGCTTGCTGCTGCCTGAGGGGTGGAGGAGCAGAGGACATTTCCATCCCCGTGAAGGACACGGAGGGTTCCCAGAAGGAGCTGAGCACATCCATGCTGGGAAGCAGCCCCCCTTGCTGCTCTGGCTGCTGCTCACACATCACCCATCTGATGAGAGTGGAAAGGGAAGGTGGTGGGGGCTTTTCCCACCTCTGTTGGCAGTGAGTGTTTGCTTATGAGGGGAAAGCATTGGGATCTCCCACAAAGCCACTGCAGCCTGCCAGGAAGGGGAAGTGTAAGGGAGAATGAATCCTGGGAAGCCACAAACCCGCCAGGCGAGGGGGTTCTCCGTGCAGTGGGGCAACCACAAAGTCTCAAACCATGTTCCTTCTGACAAGCTGCTGATGGATGAGTTCGTTCAGGAGGAATTTCAGAAGAAAGCACTGTTTGCTTACAAGGCAGCCAGCACAGCCTGGCAAGAGCCCTGCAAATGGCAGTCTTGCAGTGTTAGACTTACTTGTCTTAGAGGGTGAAGGAAGCAGAGAAGAGAGTTCCTCCTGCAGGAGGAACCCTTCCTTGGTGCTGGGGTTTTTAATCATACTACCCCAAAACTGTGAGGGCCAGCTTAGGGCTGGCTTTGGGGCTCTCACCCCACCCCATGGGGTGGTTTTTCGCAGAAGAGGTTTTTGAAACAGCGACCCTTTGAAGGCAGAAGATGAACACTGTGCCCCAGGGGGCCCTTTCCCTCATGGGGCTGTGGAGCTGAGCCATCCCCACTGGCACAGGGGAGACCTTATCTGCTCCCCAAGCCCTGGCACCTCAGGAGCCACATCGACAGTGCCGCCCTCCCCTCACCCCGAGCACTGCTGTGTTATGAGCACCCAATAATAAACCCCAGCTATTGCATTCCTAAGACACTTGTCAGCCTGAGCACTAAGTGCTGGGGTAATAAATACTTGTTCACTTCTGCCTCTTCTCTGCCAATTCTCCCGGCTCTGCCTGTTTTCATTAGTATTTCTTTTCTGTGGACACTGCAATTACACTCTGTTCCTCTTCAGGGCCCTTGTTCTAGGTTCAAATGGAGAAGTGATAATGCAAGGAAGCATTTCACATCGCTGTTTATTTTTGTCTTCTGAGTCAGGAAGATCTTTTCAGGCTGGGACCAACTCTGTGCAGTTTTGATTGAGCAAGGACTCAGGCGGGGTGTGGGGAGCGGGGGGAGTGGCGGGAGGGCTGGCGAGGAAAGCGGTGACAACTTCAGGTTCCAGCTTTCATGGTTTGCAACAGTGGTGGGCTCCTTCCCTGCCTGCTCCTGCCGAGGTCACAAGCTCTGCTCCTTCCTCAGGAAGGCATAAGTATTCAGCCTGTGCTGCTAAGACCCGTGGTAACTCTCCATCTGCCACAGCAGCTGCGAGCCCCGGTGCTCCTGAGCCTCTTCTGTCACCCGAACCTCGGAGGAAGAGGGAGGATTCAGCTGAATGCAGCAAATTCAAACGCGTAACTTTTTTTTTTTGTCCAAGGTTGCAATATGTTTGGAGATATTGTCCCGCCAGCAAGTCCCTGGTGCAGCATACAGATGGTGCTCAGGGAATCCGGGGAAAGGGGAGGGCTTTTCGTTCCTTCTTCAGGCGTGGAAAACAACTGATGCTGTCACTGGAGTTATTTTCTTCTCCTGCTATTTCCCAGTGGTAACTGGGGGGAGGGGGAAGTCTCACTGAGTATGTGGAATTTGGGTAAATCATCAGTATTTTTAAACTAAAAAGTAGCCAAAAATGCAGAAAAGGGCCCGGGGGAACAGCAAACATTTCAAGCTTAACGCAATAGGAAGAACTTCTGCGTTTCTCGCAGGTAATTTTGATCCTGCTTTTGCATTTGAAGAGATTTACTTCATTTCAGGTCTTTCTACCCAGTGTCTAAATATAACTCCTCATGCCTCCAAGGAGATGCAGTGGAGTGTCCAAATGAAGCCCCTACACTTTGAACTTCTTACCCAGCAGACCACCCACTGGACACGTCACACTAAGGGACGTGTCGTGGGTGTGTCTGTGTGCCATCAAATCTCCAATTTATTGTCTACAGGGTAGCCACAATCTAAACTCCCTGCAGGAAAGGTCAACCCCAGTCATCCCTGGAAGATCTTCTGGTGGCGCAAAGTGACAGGGGGTGTCATTGTGGGACAGCAGGGGGGGTTGAAGGCCCACAGCCTTCCTTGGCACAAATTCCATTTACATATGGCTTAAGACATTTGGGCTGAGAGCCTGGTCCATGTCCTTCTCCACACCACCATTTGAGAAATGGGTGGAGGGGGGGAAAAACGACACAAGGGTTTTTTTCTTTTAAAATATGAATTTTTATTTGTTTTGACTGGAGTTCGAGAGAGTGGGTAGAGTGGAAAAGCGGAGTGATTTAATTCAGTGAAGAGGTCTAGTCCCGCCCGGTGTGTTAGATCAGGAGGTTAGTAGGTGTCAGAAGAGTCCTCCTCCTCCACTCAGCTTGCTGATCTTTGTCACGTAGTTCTTGTTTCTGATGTTTTTCTAATCTCTCTTCAGAACTTCACTGTGATTTTTTTTGAGGCATTTTCCTGTTGCTTTAACTTAGTGAAAAAGCTAAAAGCTGAAAAAAATGGCAGGACTCAAAATCCTGCCAATTAGAATGGGCAATTTTTATTTTTTTTTTTCTTTCCAGCAAAGGTTGAAAAATACGATTCAAAAATACAAACAGGCATTGAACATTGCACCAAAAAGCATCTGAAACACAAATCTCAGAAAGAAAGAGAAATAGAGAGAAGAAAGGTCACAGTTTCCATGAGAAATCCCTTAAGAAAGTGGTTACCAGCTAGTCAATAATGAAAATAAAGTCAACAAAAAATTTTAAAAATGCCTTTTCTTTTTTTTTTCCCCCTAGTTGTTAATTATTTACAGATGTAATAACAGGATTGTCATGCATTAAACTGCTGCCAGCTAGATCCTTTCTCATAGTGGAGTAAAGAGAGTCTCACAAGATGGAAAACAAAGCAGAGGATGTACTGGGGCACAGGCTGAACCTGAGGCAGTGGAAATGGGCATGTTCTCTGTGAGTTGCTGGGGTGAGCTCCTTCCCAGGATAGGCTGCCCTAGCATGGTGCTACTGCCACTTTCCATACCCTGGGCACCAGGGCTGCAGCTAAAGGAGCAGCTGGTGGCCTCACCTTCAGAGAGGACATTTGCCTGCAGCTGTCCCCAGGTCAGTTGACAGTGAAAAATCTAGTTGATGAAGGGATGCTTGTGGCCACCTGACTAGGTTTGGTGGGCTGAGAAACTCCCTCAGGGCAATGGGGAGGAACCCTTCCACCCTAAATGCAGCCTGGCAAAGGCAGTGTGGCAGTGACTCAGGTTTCCCAACTCTGCCCCTACTTTTTGTGGTTGTGAAAATCAAGTGATTCAATGGATGATTGCTGTTACATTTGCTGGGTGCCCTACAAAAAGACAGGAGGTATAGACAGACTTTTCAGGGGAAAGAGAGTGCTGCTAGCAGTGTAACACGAGCCAATGGTCTCATCAAGCTGACAGGTCCTTCAAGCAACACTGAAGAGAAGAGCCAAGAGCCTTTAAAGACTGTGGGAGCATCCTGGCTCATGCAGCAAACCTGGGACCAGGCTTCCCTCTCTAGGCAGATGGGGTTGTTGAAGTTTTGTGCAGAAGAGATCTGCACTGGGACAGTGGGAATAGGACAGAGCAGCTAGAACATCATGTTTTGTCCTAAAGCTTCGTGAGCGAAAACCTGCAGAAATGCTGGTCAGTGGTGAAGGATGACAGGTCCAATGATGGGACTAATCCAAGCCTAAGGCTCTCTGCTGGTTGAAGCAGCACAGACTCCAGAGGTGGGAGGCAGGCACAGATCCAGAGCGAGAACCAGCTATTGGTGGTTCCATCCCTCATTCTCGTGGTTGGGACACCACAAGGCACAGGCTGACCACGACAGCCTCCCTCCAGCAGCAGGGAGGGGAGAGAGGAGCCACCAGTGCAACTGCAGCATCACTGCCTAATGTTTCCTCTAAGCCAGGGGGCGAGGCAGGGGTGACATGAAGGGAGCAGACAGTGGGTACCACTGCCAGGGGCTGCTCATTCACCATGGCCCCAGTTCTCGGGGGGTGCCCGGCACCTGCCTGTGGCCCTGCTTGTGCTGAGATCAGGTACAGACACCTGGGCTTCTGCTGACCCCTCCCACCATCAGCACATGGCCAGGGATCAGCCCATCCCACCTGGACGAGCAGCAAGTGGTGGCCAAGTGCCAGCACTTGCCTGTGCTCTGCAGAAGAGATGAAGTGCAGCCTCTCCCTTTGGTGTTCCTCTGGCCGGGGAGAGCTGGGGTGGATCCCACCAGGTTTTGTGCCCCTTCCTGAAGCAGGCTGAGGGTGGAGACCTCACACTCGTTCACAGTGCTTGGCTGCACATTCCCTGACGGTGCTATGGGGTGAGGACTAACTGCTTGGAGCACTCAGCTGCTGAAAAGCCACCTTGGGAACATCCTGGTGTCCAGGGCAGGACAAGGCCTGTGTTGGAGCAGCTGTGACCTCAGGGACTAAGTTTTCCATGCAGGTGCTGGGCAGCACTGCCAGCAGTGCCCTTGGTCCAGGCAGCAAGCCTGCACTGAGCCCCCAAAGCAGGGAGAGGCTCTTCTCCCTCGCTCCCTTTGTTCCCTCTGCCTCCCAAAGCCACCTGAGCACCAGCAGAGAGGGATGCACCTCATTCTAGAAGATTAAGCAAAGGGAATGAGAGGGAAGGAAAAAAATTGAAAGTGGCCATTTTATCTTTCAAAGACAAGGAGGTTTGATGTTTATATATAAAGAGTTTGGGAGCATAAATATACACACGCTCATATATATGTAAAAACCTTTGGCTGATGGAACAATAACAAGGTCAAACAGTAAATATTTATACCTGGAAGCCATCAATCTCATCTGTGCTGTGGCTTCTTGCCAGAAAGACCTTCAGAAGTAGTTTAGCTTGATGTGGAGAGAGGATTGGTGAATTGTTTGGATTTTTTTCTCCCTACTTTGATATTAATAGAGCATTTACGTTTCCATGAATGAGCTCTTCGCCCTGGTTAAGCCCTCCCCACCCCCAACAGGACTCATGGAAATGCTGTTTCTCTCCAGTTTGCAAGATCCACACAGATATACCTGATGGGGTGGGTTAAAGTATGGCCCCAGGGAGACACAACCTGGGGAAGAGGGGCTGGCCCCGTAGAAGAATGGGTGGCACTGAGGGACCACCTTTTCCCCTCTCACGTCACCCTGCAGGAATGCTCTCCATGCTAACACTGACACGGAGCTGGCAGCAACTCCTGCCCACTGAGGGGATCCCAGATGAACTGTCCCCACCTCCCTGGGGCTCTGAGTTCCTCACAGACACACTGCTGTGCCCATGTGCAGCTTCAGACGAGGGAAGAGCTGCCAGTGCCAAAATGTCCCTCTGACATTTCCAGCAGGAATGCAACTACAGGCTTGCACTGCACCGTGTGTTTCCCAGGTGGTGCAGGCTGCAAAACAGGAGCCCAGACTGAACAGATCATTTTTATGACCCTCAAAGACTTCTAACTCCTGCCTGGGAGACTCTCATAGAGTCAGGGAAGCTTTGGGTCTTGCCAGAAGAAAAGAAATACTGGAGTACTGAGGTTCACAGCAAAATGATGTGCCCACTCTGTGCACAACTGTGGTCATATGCACATATTTCTATACAGGATCAACTATAAAAATGGAGCCCTTAGATGCTATCACAGCAAGCAGTAAACCCCAGCAAGTGATGCTAGATTAGCTCTGGCCTGGCAAGCACTTAGAAGAAGCCCCCATCAACAGCCTCGCGTTAACTGGGAAGGAAACGTCCCAGTTTGAGTTGCTGACAGTTTTACAAAAAAAAGAACATTATCTCCTCTGTGATGTCTGCTGGCAGGAGATGTTAAACCACTTATTTATAACTATCTTCCCGAAATGCTTTCCTGCTTGGAAGCCAAACTAGAAATCCTGTTTGGTTTGTTGTCTTTAACCAAAGGATGCCGGTATTTCTGCTTCCAGCTGGCAGAAAGACTCGGAGCCCATGCCAGGCTTTGGGTGGGAACAGGCTTGGCTTTCAAGGCGTGCTCACGCAGACACGGGAAGGGCGGCCTTTTATCAGGCAGAGAGCAAAGCTTTGGGAGTCAGGGAGAGCAAGGATGAGCCAGCAGACGGGTGTCACGGGTACGCCAGATGGGTGGGCAGTGGCCTGGGGAGGGACACGAGTCTCGGCATCGCAGGGAGGGAAGAGACAGGCAGGAGAATCACCCTGACAGTTCAGTGAGACAGATCAGATCACCCACAGCAAGGCAGGAGGCTCAGGTGCTGCCCCAGTTCTGTGTCCAGCACTGCCAAGAGACCCAGCCCTGACACCCTGAGCGTCACCCCGTGGCACTGAGCCCGCGTGGCCCTGGGCAGGCAGCAAAGGCAGCGCTGTGGGTGCTTGGGCTGCTGAGAAGCCGATGGCAAGACCCGACAATTTATGCAGAGCTCTGCAAAGCAGGCACCAACAGACAGCGAGGCAACCCGTGCTAGAATGTGGCTCTCTGGGTAGAGGGATTTTTGGGAATGCCCAGGTTAGCAGACGAGGTCACCTCTGCACCAGGGCCAGCTGAAGTCAGTTAAGCCACCGGATCCCATATTTGATGCAATTGCGTTAGTAAACTCCACATACTTTCGGTGACCATTTTATTGTGTTTGCTTCGCTTTTTGTAGCGTGGGGTTCCTGTTGCGTCCACTTAGGCCTGAGTGTGATAGCCCCACGGATGTTCTACGAGGTACACCTCAGCTAGCTCACTTGAGAAAACGTCCCCAGCACAACCAGCGCGGCCCTTCCCGCTGGGGAGCAGAAGGGTGGCAGCAGTGGCAGAGGGGACGCTGCTGGTGGGGAGGGAGCACGAGGCACCTGGGGGTGAGGGGGGTGAGGCCATGGCTGGGCTGTGGCAGGGTGGATGGCTGCACCCCGTGCCAGGAGGAACCGGGTGCCCCAGGTGCCAAAGGAGCCAGGATGTCCCCCCTGCCTGGCAGAAGGGTTGGGGACAGCACACCCTTCCCTGTGCTCCTCTCTGACGCTGTGTGCAAATGGGGACAGCTCCTGGGCCTTCCCACCCAGCGGGGAGCCCTTGGGGGTGAAAGGCACTGTCGAAATGTCATGGCTTGGGGTGTGGATGCTGCGAGGGACGATGGGGAGAGCTGGTTTCCTCAGCATTAGCCTGGGGGGGTGCTGATGCCCCTTGCCTGATGCTGCTGGACGGTGTGGGGGTGCTTATGGACCCACCACATTGGGGGCTGGGCTAAATGTCTCTGAGCTCCTCTCCAAATTGCAGCTGTGGGCAGGGGGAGTGACTGCATTGCTGTTGAGCCAGAGGGATCGGTAAAGGACAGGCAGGACATGCACCAAAGCCACTCACACTGCAGGACAAAGCGCCCTGGCCTTCCTCGCTCCATCCTGCCGTCTCCATGGATATTCCAGGTGGGGCAAATCCCGTGCCTTGTGCTCAGCCCTGCTCCTGCACAGACAGGAGGGAAACTGAGCCCGGCACGGCGGCTCAAAGCAGCGCTGCAGGCATCACCCTGGGGGTGCTGGGGCTTTGGCCTGGCTGCACGTGCCCGAGAAAGGGAGAAAAAGCCACTCTCCAAGGCACTGGAGGGCTTTCCCTGGAGGAGTGTGCAGGTGTTGGGTCTTCCCTCAGTGGCTCTGTGGGATGGCATCTGGCTCACGTGGCTCCGAGGGACAGCAGTACCACCCTGCTCTTTCCAAGAGCCCCTTCTGCTGTTCTCCCAGGGTGCTGAGGATCCTCAGGTGCACCAGCTCACAGGGGCAGGGAGACTCTTGGGGATCACCTGCCCCCTGTCCCACCCCCACCGGTGGCAGGATGGCCCGTGGTGGGTCCCACAGGGCCCCTGCACCTGAGCAGGTGTGACCAGCATCGCTGCCACTCTGGTGCCCTGGGGCAGGGATGCAGCATGAGCTGCCCTGCCCAAGGCTGTGCTCCCCCCATCAGTGTGCCTTACCTGAGAGGCAGGGGCTTCTCTGCCTAAATCCACGTGGGAGCAGTGAGATACTACTGAGGACCGCTGAATAGCCAAAGGAAGATGAATGGGAAGCTGGAAGAAGGGGCTGGGACAGAGAGGATATGCCAAGAAGGACCAGTGGATGGGGCCAAGAGAAAGTGATAAACCAGAATGTGAACTCTGTGGTTTCCAGTCCTGATGCTGAACTCATGCAGCCTCACAGCTACTATGGCCTCAGAGGCTTTGTAAAGCTCCTGTCTTGACTCACTCTGAGAAAAATTATTTCTCTGTAAGGAACCACATCACCTGCTAACCTCAACTGCCCCAAGAGTGCAGGATGGCAGACAGACAAATCCTTTCTCACCTGTTCTTGTCTGGGGAGAGACTTGGAGGAAACCAGCAGCCGAGTTTGGAGACGACAGAGAGGAACAAGTCCTGTCCACCACCCACAAGATGCTGCCACCCTCTTCCACCCCTGCAATGGCTCCAGGGACCACAGCAGTCCTTAGGTTTGCCCCCAGCAGGCACTGGGCGACAAGCTGGCCCGTGCCGTGCCTCTCCCTCATGTCCCAGGGCTCCCCTGGTCCCACAGGTGACCAGCTCCCCTGCGTTCCCAGCCCCGGTGTGTCACCTCGCACAAAATGCCAGGCACTGAAAGGAGCCCAGCCAAGTGACTGACACAGCCCAGGCCACCAGGAGCATCCCCATGCTAGGGCAGTCCATGGCAGAAGAGGACGGGGTTGGGGTGGCCCAGAGCAGCAGACCCTGGGGACAGCAGTGAAGCGTGGAATGGCAGTGGCATGAAGACTGTGGGGACCACAGGAGGTGGCAGAGATGGAAGCACAGGGTGCCTTGGTTCACGTGGGGGACAGCAGACTTACGATGTTAGAGGCACAACTTGTTATGATCCCTTTGTTGTTTTGTGTTTTTTTTTTTTAAACTCTCATCACCAGAGGCAAAGTAAACCAAACTAAAGTATATAGGGATTAAATTAAAATCACAGTTTTGTTTACATTATAAAAGAGTGATGTAATAGGAATAATAATAATAATACTACTACGAAATGAACAATAATAATTAAACAAAACAAGAAGAGAAGAAAGCCCTGGAGAATTCCTGCTTGGATGATGCTCACTGATGGAAGGTTTGTGTGGCTGGTTTTATTGTTTGGGGATCATTCCCTTGATAGCTGACTCCCGGTTTACATAGGTGGCCCAGTAGACTAAGTTGAAAATGGCAAAGAGGACTGGAAAGACGATGCGGGACATCTTGTCTACCTTGCTGACGCTGTTGTACGTCTTCTTGCTCTCCGGGAGCTTCTCCTCGAGGCGGGGCATCTTCGGGGGCACGCTGGTGGCAGTAGCAGTGGCAGCAGCACTCTTGGAGATGGTGGGCAGGCCGGGGTCCTTGGCGATGTTGAGGGCATAGGTGGTGCCAACAATGTTGTAGGTGTTGTTGGTTTTCTTCGCCAGTGCCACCGGCTCTTTTTTCTGGGGAAGGCGGAAGGGGGAAAAAAGAAAAAGAAACAAAACACAACATAGTAAAGTGACCGAGAATTGCATGGAGAACATTTTGCCCTCTGAGTTTACCTGCTTGTCCAGGTGAGAAGATGGGAAAAGGTGTGAGGAGCAGGAGACCAGGAAGGCATTGTGGAAGGGAAGGAAGATGTGGTGAGAAGATGGCCAGAACCCATAACGTGGCTTGAGGGCTGCTGGAGCATGAGAATGTGCTGGCCTAGGGTGGACCAGCTAGTCCATGTGAGCCTGGCATGCAGCACGTAGCACAGAGAGGTCGTGGCCTGGCACCAAGGTCCTGCTGGAAGCCAAAGAACTGCAGCCACACAGCTGGGCTCGTGTCTCAGCAGCCCCTGGGATCAGAGCAGTGGTGTAACAGGGTGTGTGCTGCTGCACCTTGAGCAGTAGCTGCCCCACTCAGGTGCCTCCAAGCCTGGCTGAGAGCTGCAAGGGCAGTGTAAAGGAAGGCAGGCTCAAACTGAGCAGACTCCTTGTTTTCTGTCTCAGCTTTCTTGGTTCAGCCACGGAGAGGTGATGCAGGCATGTACTCTTCAGAAAAGAATGACATCCTGCGTGGTCATCCTGGGGGAAGAACTGGATTTTCTGCTTGGCTGACCTGCTTCCTGGGTCAGGTGAGAGGAGGAGACAGCACAGACGATTACAGGTTGATTTTTTTTGCCCAGTGGCTTTAAGAATATGGATGACAGCACTGCAATATTTTTGCACCATTGCATACACTGCCTCATTGCCCTGAGTTCCTCTCAGAAACACCTTAGAATTTAACAGCATGATGCTCAAAATGCTTCTGGAACTCTTTAGAGCACCTGGGTATGGCTTACCCAGGTAAGATACAGAACAGATGGAAGACATTTGCACAAGCCCTGGATTTCAGGAATGCTCGACAAGGCACTATAGGGCAGAGGGAAGCCTTTCATCTTGCCTTCTTACCTAAGGGTTGCTGCAAATCACAGAAGGATGATGGAAAATGCTGGAGACAGTTCAGATGTTAATGAGGATGAACGGACAGGAGGACAGACCCAGGAAGTCATGATAGGTGTTGCCCCCTCTCTGGGGGTCTTCCTGTTGCTGTCAGGGACCTCAGACCAGCTGCACTGCAGGCCAAAATGTGTAAAGCAATCCAGGTCTACAAGGAGAAGGCCAGTGAATGCAGGGCTGCTTGGCAAGGTCTCTCATGTACCTGTGAGGGAAGCACGTCAGGAGAAGGGCAGCGTGTGCAGCCAGCAGGACCTGTCCATCTCCCCACCAGAGCCTGGGAACTGGTGGCAGCAGCATCACCAGGAGCTGGAAAGGCCAGATTCACCCAGCCTGCTCTGCAGAGACACTCCCAGGACTTTAGTTTTCAGTGCTGCACTTCCATTTCAAGTGTGACTGCAATCACCATGGATATTTCTGGTTACCTTGGGAAATGAATTTTCGACAGTGATTTTCAGAGAGACACTAAAAGTAGATTCCTGTGCAATCTTTAAACCCCTCTGCAGTATCACCATAGCCAGGCCTGCAGCCTTGTAGTAATGCCAGCAATTGCAGAAATGAAATTGCTGCTAGGAGAAGGTCTAAATATCTTCGGGATCCAGATCAGACAGAACCACTGATCAGACCATATTCATGGTCTTTTACGGGGGAGGTTGTTGTGATCTCTGACAATTAACTGAGTGACTGATTCTCAGTCATTAGAGGCATGTTAACATGTACCCCCTGCACAGTGGGGGAACTTTTCCTGCTAAAGAGCTGACAAGAAGCAAATGAAGGGCTAAAGATGTTTCACCTCCTAAAACATTTAAATATGCTTAAGTATGATTACTTATTAACACAGCTAGAGGAGGTAATAAAATAATTAATAATCAGTAATGAAATGAAAAACAGATTGTTGTTTGCGGAATGTAATTGGAAGTGCACTGTGATTATCTTAGTATTAATCAGCCACGTTATTCGTTAGGGGAATAAGATGAATCCAAGTGACATGACATTTTCAACCTGGCCAGCTTTTCTGCCCTAGAGTGGATCATGCCTGGCTAAAGGCATCTGAGAACAGCTGGATGAAACAGTGAAGTCAGGCAAATCCGAACGCTGTGGGTGGTGACAGTGTGCTATTGCTCCTACTGGTGTGATCCAGAGCCCCTAAGCATCCATTTGGGCTTTTCTGGACCTCAGATCAGGCTGTTCAGGTGGTGCAGGGGCTCGGGAGCCTCCAGCCAGGGCCTGTGGAGAGTCTTCTGCCCCGGTGAGAGGTGGAAGAAGCAGCCAGAACACACACTGCCTGCACCGAGGCACTCGTGTGCTCTGGATGTGTTCTGCTCCTGACATGTCAGAAGAAATGGTTCAGGCTGTTTGCTGGGCTGTGCTTTATAAATAAGTGTTCCAGGCAAGATTTCGACAATCAAACAAAGCAAAACGTGCTTGTTGCTGTCAGCTGCAGAGTAGCCCCCAGCCTCCACCCTGCACCTTTTATCTGTGAGGAGCCTCTGAAACAGAAGAGTGGATAAACAGAAGGGAAACTCCACATTTGCTTTGAAAACTTGTCCCATTTGAAACATCTATTTTGCAAAGCAACTCCTGTATTTATGGCCCAGTTTAGGCACAGGGAGACTGAACTGCTGCACAGAGATGTCCCTGTGCTGCTCTCCTTAGGGAAGAGCTGTGAAAGGGGTCTAGAGATGAATCTGTTCTCTGGATATTGCAGTCTGACAAGTTCTTCAGTAACACACATGCTGGAAAATAATATTATTTTTGCTAAATATTCTTGTCTTCAAGCCTCTGTATTAAGGAACCAATGACTGAACCCCTAAATTATGGGAACTACTGGTTCTGCCTATGATCTGCATGAGATTTCATTCTCTGCACCTGCTCCTTGGCTAGAAATTTGGGGTTGGAAGCACTGTCCATCTGAACTCTGAAGGTCACCAATATCTGCAGAACTGGAGAAATCCAAGTGGCTGCCACTTCTCATTCTACAGAAAAGTCACTTCAGTGACCTCAGAGCAGCTCTAGTCTCTGACATACTTGTCTCCCATAATTCAAAGCCCAGCAAGAGCAGTTGCTGTCCCAGCAAATGTCACTCCTTCCTCACTCCAGCCAAAGTTCTGCCCTGCAGAGACTTGCTCCTGTCGTGGAACAGCAGCCAAGAGTTTTACACCAAGAGCCCTGGACCCTGAGCAGAGTGAAAGGCTCTGAACAACACAGCCTTGCATGAACCAGTAGGCCAATGCCAAGTTACTGTCACAGCTGCTGGTGCAACTTTTGGCATCACTCATCCCTCCCATATCTTCATTTAGATTATATGGGACTGAGCCCAATGATCTTATGCTCCCTGGATCACCAGAGGAAGACTCAGAGCTTGGATGGGGTTAATAATGAGCCCAACATGCCACGCAGTGTTGAGAGAAAGAGGATGAAATGCTGTTGAAGATTGATTCATGGACTGTAGTGAAGGTGCTGAGAACATAAATCACTTGCAGTGCTATCACACGACAAATTAGGTTGGAAAAGACCTCTGAGATCATCATGGAGGTGATTGCAAGTGCAGCAAAACAAAGGACACACAGGCTGCAGAGCGTGGCCAGCAAGGGAAAGTCCCAGCAAAAGCATATTTACCACAGTGAAGCAGGAAAAAAAAAGAGATGGGTCTGAAAGACTTCAAACTGGTTGAAAATGATGGCTTGTCAGGGTTGGTTCCAGTTCCTTTCTGCTGGCAAGGAGAGGGATGTAACAAAGATGCCATAAATGCAAAGAAACAGAGGAGAAAGAAGAATGATTCCCAAGGGATCTGCATCAAGGGGCAACTTGAGAATTGCTGAAGTCTGGGTTGGACAAAAAGCAAGGCTTTACTCAGTCAGTAGAAAAGGCACCTCATGCAGGTGGTGATCATGCCCATCATTTCCAAAATGTAAAAAAGAAAACCATGATAATCAACAACAGAGAGGTTTGGAGGATGCTTTTGGTTATTTTCTCTTAGTGAAAAGATGTGTGAAAAATACATAAAAAGACTGGATCTAACCTCACCATGCACTACAGAAGTATTGTCTTAAGATAAAGACTAATATCCAGGATTATTCCTCCATCCAAAGTGTGTTCTTCCTTGTTTCCATGTGTCTGACTGAAGCTACTTGTATGGCTTTATTGGGTTTTTTTGCCACCCAGAATTTCAGGACAATGTCAGACAAGCAGAGATACAGAGTGAGATCAGATCTGATGCACAGACGTGGCATAGCAGAAAAAAAGTGGGTTAAAGGAAGCATCTTCCCAAGATCCAAAGCATCTTCCATCCCAAGGAACAGACAACACCTTTTTGTGGTGAACTCACTGGTAAATGTCATCCTTGCAGTTTCCCCATGGCAAAGTCATCATTAACTGCTGTCTCTTTGAGTCCTCACCGCCACCCAAGAAGTGACCTTGTTGGCTCCAGAGGTGGTCATCCCTATGGAAGGGATGATGGATGGGATGGATGGATCTCCCTCTGTTCAGACACAGCCCTTCTGTCCTGAATTGGATCCCTTTAACAAGGTATTTTGAGAATGCTGAAGACAGGGAGCTTTGCTGGCCACTGACACCACTCACCTTGCACCATTTCTTTGTCCTCTCACTCATCCCCCCCACTGCTGCCATCTCACACCCTCCTCCTCATGATGGTTTTTAAAAAATCACCTTTACTAACAAGTTTTCCACATTGGATCCACATACCTCTCTCCAATTTTATCTGCACCTCCAGGTTGGTTGCAGCCAGTTTACCATACAAAAGAAAATAGATCCTTCTTCTACAATTAGCAATTACTGGTGGCAGGAAAGAAAGGCTTGGAAAATCTTTGGGTAAGTGAAACATTAGTCAAATCTTATCAGAGTGCAGGCTAAAGGGAGGTTTTGGTGACATCTATAGTGATATTTGCCTGCTTTTCATTAGAGGAGAACTGCAGAGAACGTGCAGAGTCCCTCCCAGCTAAAACCAGAACCCAACTGTGGCTACAGCCAGAACATCATCACGACTTTATGATGCAGAGACCAGTGATTCACCAAGATCAGCCCACCATGTCAGATTACACCTGCAAACAACCCGTGGTGTTCCCACCTAGACCAGTGGTTGGGCTGAAGGGGAGGGAGAAAGAATGGACCCAGCCCTGGGAGAATGAGCAGCCTGGGAGTGTCTGTCAGCAAGCAGCAGCTTTTGCACGGCAGTGATTTCTCTCAGATGGGAAGGGAAGCATTACTGCTGCCTACATTGTTGGTTTGGTGTTTTTTTTCATGTTCATGCAAGGGAACAATCAAACCTGGAGTGAGGATCCGTGCCATCACATCAATAAAGACCACAGCTTTTGGCTGGGGAGAAGGATCTCCAGAGACCAGCCTGGGATTGTCACTGGTAGTTTTACCCCTGATGCAAACACTTTAAAATGCCAATAGTCATTCTTCTCCTTCCTCTTTCTTTTGTGGCTTCAACCACCTGGCTTGTCAATTGTTTCAAGAAGAGCTAATTAAAGGTTGAATCTGAGCCAACGAGGCATCTCCACTGCGTAGCAAATTCACTGCTTGGAAATACTCAGTGGAACAAAGATGAAAAACAAATAGGTTGACACATCATATTCCTAAGCTCCCTGAAAGCCCATCACTCTTTGGGGAGCTCTGTGAGCTGCAGAGACAGGGAGTGGGTTTGCCTTCCACAGCAGAGATTTGAGTTAGCTTGGAAAAGCATCCACAAATCTGGAGTCCTTACTGATTATCCAGGCTGATGCCAGTTGCAGCGAGCACCCCCTCGGAAGCATTCCTGGTCCTGCTTTGTTTTCTTGTTTGATTACCGTGTGCACAAACATTCTGCATTCTCTTACCCTATTGTTTCAGCACTGTTAGTCTTGCAGTGCTGGGTCAATGAATAAATTGATAAACATGCTTCTTTTAAGACAAACTGAACTTTTGAGCCTTTGCTGCTTTTTCCGCTGTGCCCAGTTCACATAATTGCCCAAGGCTCTGTGAATCCTGATTTTGTGCTGATTTGCCCATCCCTGAAAGGGATACAGTTGCTTTGAGGACCTGATCTCACTCTTCACTCATGCCAATGACTCAGGAAAGGCTTCTCTCTTCTCTAGAGCCCAGGTTAGAATTATTGTTCATGATGGAAGTGGAAGACCATCACCTGGCCTCCTCTGGAGGCCTTCTGCCATGAGTCTGCTGCTCAGACCACAGCTGCAAAAGCAAACAGATAGAGAATCCAAGAAAGACAAGAGAGAGGCATTCAACACCCAGAGATGGCTCTCTATTTGGCTCTCCGTTGACATTCTTTGACCTCCGTACCAGAGAGATGACTGGCTGCTGTCTTCCAAAAAGTTAACTGCAATTCTGTCAGGTATTTACAGGCAGCCCCACAACAATTTCAAACGACACATCAAAATGCGAAGGAGAAAAATATAAAGGCTCCAGAACCAAGAACAAGGACAAAGCTGATTTTCAAATTGATTCAATAAATATAAACAAGGAGCAGCATGCTACAGTAAGCGATTTCTCTGCACAGCCAAGATTAAATCATTTCAGAGGGGGGGGGGGCACGAGCAGGGGTAGCAGTGGCTGTCAGGAAGGAAGCTGCCAGAGAGGCTGATCCCGAGCGAGGAGGGGAAAACGTGGGTGATGCCAGGCACTAACTTGCTGCCCGTTGCTGTTTGTGATTGCTTGCTTCCCACCCGCCCTCTCTGCCCGAGCTCAGGAGGCAGCAGCTGCTGGCAGCTGTGGGCAACAGCACAAGCATCAGACCTGCCCATTGCTGCAGCAGCCAGGGGGAGGCTGACAGTCAGGTGAGCCTGGTGTCCTGCGGCACACTTGGGGTTGTGTGGCATGCTAGCAACGAGGAATGGGCTTGGAGAGTTGGGTTGGGTTTGGTTTTGGGCTGGAAGGAGAAACAAAGAGAGACAAGACCACCAGCAGAGCAAGCCCAGAACACGTACACATTCATGTTCCCACTGGCAAATGGCTGTGCAAGGGGACAGAGGGAAGAGCAAGCAGCCATGCCTGGGGGGTTCTCTCCAGCTAAGCACCCCTCGCCCCCCCTCGCCCGACCCTCAAGAAGCGCTCCAGTCGAGCCCTGGGCTGGGAAGTGCAGTGAGTAGCATCCAGCCTCCCGAGTGCTGCGGGGCTGCACGTTACCCACTCCTGTCCCCGGCACAGCTCCCTCCTGCAGCGCTTCTTCACCCCCCCCTCCCCACCCCCGGCCTTGGCCACAGGCTGACCTTCATCTCTTGGGCCTCCAGCACCTTCTTGCCGTCCCAAGCCCAGCTGCGCTTGGTGAAGTAGTTGACGGTGGCAAATTCGATCAGCGCAGAAAACACAAAGGCATAACAGACGGCTATGAACCAGTCCATGGCCGTCGCGTACGCCACTTTGGGTAAGGAGTTTCTTGCGCTGATGCTTAGTGTGGTCATGGTGAGCACGGTGGTGACACCTGTGGAAGCACAGCAGGAGACAGGGGATGTGTGAGACCGTATGCTCATCCTGCCTGTTCTCAGCTGATCTGACACATCCCGTACAACGAGGAGCTGCCTTCCAGGCCGTGTGACCCACGTTCCCCCTGGAACTAAGGGAGTCTTACCCAGAACTGATCTGTGGTGCAATTCATAGAGTGACAAACCAATCCAGGCTGGCAGGAAGTCACTTTCTTAGAATTATACAATCACAGAAGGGTTTGGGTTGGAAGGGACCTTAAAGACCACACAGTTTCAACCCACCTGCCATGGGCAGGGACACCCTCCACTAGACCAGGTTGCTCAAAGCTCCATCCAGCCTGGCCTTGAAGACTTCGAGGGATGGGGCAGCCACAGCTTCTCTGGGCAACAGTTAGTCCAAACCCTGCTCAAATCAGAGCCAACTTCAGGTTTCTCAAGGCCGTCTCTGTTTCGGTTTTTGGCACCATCAATGTCAAACATTTCAACAGGATGAGATGAACCTTTCCCAGACTCCACTGTCTAGATCTCTGCTCACCACGGAAGAGTCCTAGCTCACAGGTAGGCACCTGCACTCAATTCCTTGCCTGCTGGCAGGGTAAGCTGCATGATCCTAGAGCCAGCTCCCTCATGTAGAAAGTGCCATGGAGAAGCCTCTAGCTGCTTTTGGAACAAAAACAAAACAATAAACTATTGTTGTTATTGCTAGATGGTTGGGAACCTCACAGAGGATCAGAAACTGGCCACTCATCCAGTATGGCTCTGTCAACGTTTTGGAAATGGTGTCTTGGGACCTGCATGGATGGACAGCTGGGATCCTGGGTCCCACCAGCACAGCCAGCACCTGTCAGTGGCCCAAGCTGCCAGAATAAATGTCCCAACGGGTGACACTTATTAAAAGACGATCGGTTGCAAAATGCCTTTTAAAGCTTTTTTCATCAAGGCAAGCAACCATTGCTACCCATTTTCCCCAATAATGTGGTTTTCAATTAAAAATGCATTAAAAATGTTATAAAAATATTGACTAATTTTCAGTTCCTTTGAGCCATACTCCTGGTAATTTAAGAGTTTCAATTCAATATTGTTGATGATGCTTTCCGAGGGGCAAAAAAAAAAAAAAAAAAAAAAGGAATAAACAATTGCAGTTCTCATTATTTTCTTAATAGGAAAACAAGGCAATTTGGGAGCAAAGACATTTTTCACAAAGGTAGGTTTTAATTCTTCAGTCAGCTCTTTGCTGCTCAATCTGAGCTGCTGCTTGAGGAAGTCCATTGCACTGCAGTTCTCAGGATAACACAGGGGGGAATCAAGCCCCCCGTGTCAGGAGTGCACAGGTACTCCAGATGCTGATGTAAGAGCCCTCCTGGGACATGGGCACACACAGGGGCCAGGTGTGGGGTTCAGCTGCGAATGATTCACAGAGGGATGAGTGAGGAAATTTCATCAGTGATTGACAGACCAGCTCTATATGCCTGAGCTGGTCCTATTTTCCACATGATTTCTGTCTGAGCTCCCCCTTTTCCCCCCTGTGGGATGGAAACAGCAAACAACGTTTGCTGAGGGGCCAGGCCCCCTCTTCTTCACCATTATCCCTGTTCAGTGCAGCTCTTGCAGTCAGGATCTTGCAAACCAGATGGGCCATACTAACCTAGGTTTGCCCTCCACCCTGGGGATCTCTGTGGGATCTGCCTCACTGGGCAAGGGAAGGTAACCCAGTGCTCACGGGGAGAAGCTGGAGTCACTTGTAAACATTAAAGCTTGTTCGTGACCTACATTTCACAATCTTCAGCGAACACAAAAAATATAATGATTTCCTTCTAGTTCATTTAGGAGGGTGCAGAACCACCTGTGATTCTCCCTGCATCTCATTCCAGTCCACAGCAGGGAAACAAGGTCCAGTGGAGAGGCTCCAGACAGGAGGACATCAGCCTTGCTGGGTTTGTGGGAGTATTTCCATCACGACTTTTGCTACAGAGAAAATGCTTCATGATCTTTCAAATTATTTCTGCCTTATTGAAAAACACAAGCAGGTGGTACCCTATGACCCCTCTCTGCTTGGGGACTTTTGTCCAATATACTCTCTGCTACGTGGAATCTGCTGGGCAGTGTTACTTCCAAGAAATACAATCCTGCAGCATCACACCTGCTCTGCGTAAATCCCGAACCAAAGGTCTCAACAGGAAAGCACAAAGCAGTTCTGTTATTAAATGTTTGTAAAAGCTATTAATATATGTGCAACGCCAGCCTGACACTTTGCCTTGGAGAGAGGATCTGAAACCAGCTGAAGGAAATAATAACACCATATTCACCATGCAGTTATGCTGCCTCAGCCCAGGAACTTGCTCTGTGGAGCTTCGACCAGGGGCACATTAGCAATTTCAAAGGTAGAGCTTTAAATGCCTCCCCATGTACCCATGATCTCCTCGACTCAAAATCCAATACAGATAAGCAGACACAGCCAAATGCATGTAATTAGATGATCAATACCTTGATTACTGTTAATATTTACGGCTTGGCTTCTAGCAGAAACAAGGACAGGAGTGTTTTTGCAGCGACTCGGGGAAAGCAGGGGCACTGGGAAGACACTGAAAGCTATCCTGGGGAATCAGCAGCAGCTTCAACGATGCCAGACAAGGCCTGGGGAAGACCAGCTCTGATTTAAGTCTGTTTCCCTTCATTTGTGGTGCCTTTCTCCCCCGACCTGAGAGGGTGCCCCTGTGCTCCCAGACTCACCGAAAACCGTCCGGGCAGGAACTGATTCCCTGTTAAGCCAGAAGGAGACCTGGGACAGGATGACGGTCATAATGCAGGGCAGGTAGGTCTGGATCACAAAGTACCCGATCTTCCTCTTGAGGTGGAAGTGTGTGGTCATGACGACGTACTCCCCTGCAGAGACAGCCAGGCAGAGATGCTGAGCCCCCCGTGCCTTCCAGGACGGGCCCAGCTGCCCACCCGTCCAGCTCTGAGCCACGAGAGGTCTGTCCTGAACCAACTTCCAAGCTCTTCAGTGGGATCCTGTTCCTGGCTGGCATGCCCTGGTACCCTCCGGTGCTGCAGCCCTGTGGAGGAGGGGCAGGCACTGCCTCTGCACACACAGAGCCCCAGCAGAGCCCGGGTGACGTTCACGTAGCGTTTGCCCCTTCAGAACGCTCCTCTGGGGACTTCTTTAATTCCCTACAGAATGGCTGTGGGATAAAGGCAAATCAGTGCCAACAACTGGGCACTCCAAGGTGCCCCTGGAGGTCTCTCCCCACCCAGCTCCCATCCCTCAGCCCAGGGAGCCACGCTGTGGGTAAGATCCCTCAAGCCTGGAGAGATCCTAACAATGCTTCAGTAGGATTTAAGGACAAAGGATTTTGTTTTCTTCTCCAATCCTCAAAATGTTCCACCTTGCCACACTTAAACCATCTCAAAAATCAGGACAAATTCTGCTGTTAAAGGTCTGTCCTGTGAACCAAAGAAGCAGCTGTCCCTGTTTTCCCCTCAATGTCCTATTCCTCCCCTCAGAGCTTTGGATATTTTGTTGGATTACTCTGCCTTTATGCTGTGTGCGTGGCTCTGCTAAATCATTACACACAGGAGCCTTTAGCAGCTTTCTTACCACTTCAGGTTATTCATCTGTACATTTTACTACAACTTAAGTAGAGAGATGGGCCAGATATTATGACATTTAGTCCCCTGGGCTCCCCACATTTCCCCAAAGGAGGTGAAATGAGTTGTTACAGACAGACACTATTAAAATCAAGTGCACCAGAGAGGAAATATCCTCAAATGAGAGAACTACTGGTGCATACAGAAGAAAAAAATAAAAGAAAAAAAGGAAATATGAGAGACACACATGAGATAACAGAAGCCATCAGTACCTGCATTCAGAGGGGAAGGGAGGAGCAGCAGATGGGAGAGAAAGATGATTAATATTGGTCATTAATCAGAGGAAACATTTGTTTGGGGTAATCTTCTATCAGCTATGATAATATTTGTGAAAATCACACTGAACATTATGTTGCTTTCGCCTCTCCTGCCCGCAGTGCTCTCCTGAGGGACTGGAAAGGGATCCAAGACAAATGAACCCACAGCAGCACGAACCAGCCGGACAACGCAGGGCAAATTTTCCACACAACAGATCCTATTTAGATGCTTGAGACCAGTTTTCCTGAAGACTACGGATGATAAGGCTCTTTCAGTGGCAAACCACTTAAAACTAAACTCTTTACTGCCTCTTGGTGACTGCTGTAGATGTCACCAGCCAGTTCCTCCATCAGCATGTGGCTTGGGGAGTGCTGTGTTCCCCGCTGTGCCAAAGCACGGCATTCCAAGCCCGTGGGTCCATCCCATCTCAGGATGTGCTCAGCCCAAGCACCTCACCACGGCCCCACAAGTACCTGTGCTGGACCGAACCATCTCTGTGCCAACGACGTGGCCCAGCAGGTCGTACTGGTTCAGGCGAGAGCCACCCTTGGCCACTTCCACTGATTTATCCTTCCCCAGCGTCCAGGTGTAGATCACCTCCGTCTTTGTGTAGGCATCTGCAGAGGGGGAGGAAGAATGAGGTCTGTGCTTCTGCCTGACCTAAAATATGCCAAAATTAGCCCGTGGCCAAATTAATCTTTGCTGCGCATTTCTCAGAGCCACATGGCTGAGCACAGCCAAGCATGGCCAGAGACCAAGGCAGATCAACAACTGTCAAATCAAGTGAGCAGGAGGGAGCTGGGCTTTTCAGAAGGGAGCTGGAGAGGGGGCAGAGCACTGTCGTTGAGAGACATGCTGTCCCCTTGACGTGCTGACTCTGCAAGGGCTGGCTCCAAGCAGGGACGAGGCAGGAAGGCATCCAGACCAGCAGACTGGGGCAGCAGGACAGCCACAGCCCTGCCACGCCAGGGACAGGGAACGTCATGCTGGCAAGAAAGGCTAAACGCAAATGGGGTTAAATTTTAGGTACAGGAGAAAAAGTTAAAAATCTCTACCCTCACTCAGAAGCAAGTCTCTCTCAGCTTTGGAGGTGGTGTGCTCTCCCACCAAAATGCTTTTTCCCTGCCTGACCCTGTGTTTGTGACCAAGCCCCTGCTCTGTCCCCATAGCCAGTCTCTCTCTCAGCAGTGCCCACATGCTTTTGGCTTTGCCAGTCCTATGGGTATCCAGAAACTGAGTCTCTCCAGACTCTGTCAGGAGCTATTTCTCCTCATAATGCCCGAACTTCCTGTGCAGGAAGTTCCTGCAACTCTGCACCAGTTTTTTAAGCAAGAACATAGTTCACTAAACCAAGCTTTTAACTAATTTTTACCACCAGCTCCTCTTATTAAGACATTAAGGAATTCTTTGACTGCAGATGGGTCAAGCAATGGGTCAGGTCTGCTACAGAAATGTCTCAGCTCCTGCTTTGTGGAAGATTGTGTCCCGAGAAAACCAGATTTCTCTGATCTTTTTAAAACAGCCGCAGCTAGCCCTGCACTGCAGGTTTTGGCAAACCCGTCAAATATTAACCAGGAGCCTTGCAAAGTGGGGTGAGTGGTTCTGATGATCAGCCAATGTTTCTCAGCGTGCCAGTGTGCTGCCCAAGCACTTCTGATGCTGGCTGGCACCTCTCATTCCACGTGCAACATTCCATTTTTCCAGCCCTTCCTTCCAGCTCTCAACATGCTTCTGGAGAGCTCCATCCTCCTCCAGAGCTTTGCACAGCTCTGCCACTGCTCTTTCACCTGACAGGAAACACCTCCTGCTCTGGCAGTCACAGTTCACTTACTGCCAGTCCCAGCCTGCAAAGGGAACCTCCCACAGTTGCACTGCCACCATTCCTAAAAACTCAGGAATGTCTGTGAAAATTCCTGGAGTTTTGTCTAGAAAATTCAGCTGTCTGCACATCTGGCTGTGTGGGACAGAAGGGTATCTGGTGTCACGTAGGCATGGCATGGATGCTTGGAACATCTTTAATCCCTTGTATCAGTTTTGGTTCTGCCAATGCCTTGTTTGCAATGCTGTCCAATCCAATTCAAAAACAAGGACAGCTCTGGGACATGTAGTGGAGCTGGTAACTTCAGCAACATCTTCTGCTACCCTGGGCTCACGCAGCTGCTGTACAAATGTCCTGTGATGGCTGTTCTCTGTGGTGTACATTCATCTTTTAGGGAGCATGGTGGTCATCACCTGCACTGCTCTTGGCCCGAGGAATGATGCAGGTGGGCAGCTGAAGCTCTCTGGAATGCCTGATGCCCTCAATTCTTCTGCAGATTCTCTGCCTTCCCTCGCTGGGGGGCTGCCGTGGTGGCACAGGGACAGAAGGCCACTTATGAGCCATTCAGGTCGTGGGGATCAGTGGAAAGTGGCCTGTCAGGCAAATCCAGCTACCCCTTGACTAACACGTGTCTGCTACTGGCATTGTCCTTCTGCTCACAACTCTAACCCACTTTAGGCTTCTTGAAAACAAACCTTCCAGCTGTTGGTGGCTTTTTAGTGAAAATGCTGCTTTAATCCTCCTCCAACACAGGAGAGGTGAGCTCGGATGCTGTGCAGATGGTGCTTTAGAAAGAGCCACACTAATGTTAACCAGGGGCAGCTTCCTGAGCTGCTTGTCTCAAAACTCTCATCATTCACAGGCCAAATCGTAAAAAAAAAAAAAAACCCAAAGGCTGTTCCAGCAGAAAAATACACATTAATCTCTTTTCCTCACCAAGAAACATTATAAGCAATTAGATGTGGAGTAATCTGCCTTCCTGCAAGTCTTGTAATAATCCCAGAGTTTAGGCCTGAGGTAGGAGGTTTTATATCCCTCCTCACAAGGTCAATTAACATTAATAATTCATCCTTCTCTAAGGCTTGCTATTTTACTGGCCTCAGTGATGTCTTGTGGCAATGAGTTCTACATTTAATTAGGTGCTGCCTACAAATAGCTTTATTTTAGTAGTTTTGAATAATCCAGTTTCATGGGTTCAGTTTGTCAGGAGGCAGAGGAGCAGATGCACATGATAAACACGATTTCTTCTGCTGTCAATCAAACTTTTTAACTTTGTCCTTAGTTAGCTCCCAAATGGCTACAGGAAGGATGTGTCAGTTTAAGAAAGTTGGGATTTTTCTGGAGGTTACTGGTGTGGGCTCATTCTGTAGTTGGAGGTGGGTAACTTTCATCTAATGCAAACACAGACTGGGAGCGGTGCTCAGCTTGTTGGACCTGGAGAAGACTCCAGGAGAGCTAGAGAAGGAAATTCATTCTGACATTACGGTGAACCAGTGGCTTGGGGTTTGGCTCCCACTCACTTTAGGAACAAAACCAAATGAAATTTAACTCGTGTATGGAGACGAGAAGAAACCTGTTCCTGGGCAGGGTATGGGAATCCCAAGCGGCTGAGCAGCTGCAAGCATGGGAAGTTGGGAGCAGCTTCCCACTCACCAGCAGCCTGCAAACCTTCCCTAAACCAGAACCCTTGGCTGTTGGGACTGAGCTTTCCAGGGTTTCCAAACCTTTTACTTGAGAGCCACCTGCCTGACAGATTGAAGAGGTTTGTAAGCTCCACTGGAGCATGGAGCCAGAGTAACCAAGTATTTCAGGGTCTCCCCAGACTGGCAGGAGGGATGTGGGAAGCTGGACAGGACATCCAGCAGCGGGCACCACTGCTATCTTCCCAAATCTGTCTCCCCAGGACCACCTTGTGATGAAGGAAAAACATATCTCAGTTTTAGAATCACAGAATCAGTAAGGTTGGCAAAGACCTCTAAGATCATCGAGTCAACCCATCAACCCATCACTGCCATGAGACGCATGAGATGCCAAGAAAACAGTTTTGGTCATTAATTAATGATAATTATCACTATCAGTAATTATTAACACTGTTACTAGAACCCTGGGTGACACTAGCCACACGAAGGACTTCTCTTTAGCTCTGCACCAGCTCCTTGCAGAGGCTGACCAGGGTACTTACAGCTCCCGAATTTCAGCGGGCAAGCGTGCACGTCCATCGGGAAGTCCTCGAGGTGCATGGGGCACTCGGCGTGAATCGTGAGCCTGCAAGACAAAGCATAGGGCACTCAGAGACACCCCTGGCCCTTCTGCCACGGCCTGTGTCCTGCATCCAGCAGCAAAGACCTCGCCGTGCTCACCAGCCTCTGGGTCTCCAGAGGCAGAAAGCTGTGGAGAGAACAGCAGGCAGATGGATCTGGAAACCTTTTCCGTTGTATAAACTCAAGCCTATTGACCGAGTTCATCTTTACCCGCTCAGTGCAATTGGAAAATCTGCCAAAGGCCAGGCCTCCTGTTTGCCTATGCACTGTGAACAGAGCTCCTTAATGCCTGGGGCCAGGGGACATCTCCTGGACCGTGCTGGACAGCAGAGGGAAAGGGCTGCCAGGGAACAGGCCTGTTCTTCAGGGCGGTCTGCAAAGAGCTCAGGGCTGGCAGACTGCTCAGTCAGGAAGCCACAGCACTACTGGGCTGAACAAAGTCAGTCAGACCCATGAAGTCACCAGGGTAAACACCTTCCTTTCCATGTGGGGCAACTCATCCCCCCTCCCCAGGCCCCTCCCTCACTGGGGGCACTGCAGGGGATGCTGCAGTAGATGCAGAACTGCATGTCCTGGGGTTGCCTGGGGGAGAGCAGGACAACTTGGGAGCTTCACACATCCAAACCCCCGCAGGATACCTTGTCAGGAAGCAGCTTTGTGAGGGAGGCACAGCCATAAAAGCAGTGTGCTGCAGAATATGGGGCCAGGCATAAAAGGATCCATTATAAAAGGCTCTAAAATAGGTAGTTCTGAGCTCGTGTTCCTTCCTAAAGTACTGCAAAGTGTGCAGCCTAGGAGGGCGAGACAGAACAAACAGCTTCCCAGGAGATGTCTAATACAATCTTCTCTGAAGGAACCATTTGTAGAAAAAAGGACTCACTTCTGATGGCTCAGCAAAACAGGAACAAACCATGACAGCAGCAACATGTGGATGCAAAGGGCAAGAGCACAGACCTAAGGCTGATGGTGGTTGGGGGAAAACTCAGGTCAAGAAGCTTCTATTGAGATATTTTCCTTCACCTAGAAAAATGTTCAGCCAAGTTATTCTTCACAGAAAATACTGAGGCTTAGGCAAATGCTAAATAAACCCTGAAAAAACAGAGGCTTTGGATTTTGTTTGCTAAAAGCAAAGAATAAAAAAAAAAAATAAAAATAAAGGTTATTTCTTTCCAGTGGACGAACCTTAAATGGTTCCACAAAAGAGGACTGGATTTTAAACTCGGCATAATAAAATCCAGTGGATAAAACCAAACCCTTGACAAATTGTTCTAAAAACACCCTGTGGGGGAAACAAAGCAGGATGGCTGTGGCTGTGTGGCTGGGGGGGCAGCAGGGGATGTCACAGACAGTGACCACTGGGTCCTGTGATCATCTAACAAAGAGGTGATGATGACTGTCCTGCTTGCATTATGTCTGGCTCCCGCTTGGCTTTCTCAGCCAAGCCAAGAACCACTGGGTGGCAAATCTGATTTCCTGGAAACAAATCACTCTCTCTGACTTGATGATGTCTCCCTCATCACTGGATTGAATGCATCTGTTTTACATGAAAGAGAAGAAGACCTGATCTTCAGACTTCAAGCAAGACTCCCTGAAGTTGATGGGAAGACTGGCAGTGATTTTGATGAGCCTACAAGCACGTTGTTGCAATGATTTTCTCCTGGACACCCAAAGGCCACCATGAACAAACTGCTCATTTGCTCTGATGCCTCTCTTCTGTAATCTGGATGAAGATTAGGATTTCAAGAAGCAGGTATGAAAACCTGGCAGCAAGGTGGGGACTCGACAGGCTTGTTCCTCCTGTCCTGTACCTCTTGTGATGTTCTCCTCGGTCAGCTCAAAACTCACGTGGGGAGCTCATTGGTGGCGAGCTTGTCAAGCGTATCCTCACAGAGCTTATTATTCAATTCTTTCTGTGTCCTTTCCAACTGCAGTGAACTTTTTGATTCTCATTTTGTCACTGTCACTTGTGTCAAGGAAATATTGATGCATTTTCCCTGTCCTCCTCAGCAGTCCATGTAAGACACTTCCTTTCTACCTTCCTATTTTTTCATTGACATCATTAATTTCTTTATTATTTCAAAAGGCCCTTTGCTGGGAGTTCCCAAAGTTGGCCTATTCAAAGAACCTCTCCTTTGATCAGTGTTTCCCTTCTGATGGATCCTGAAATCACCCTAAAAAACACAGAAAAGTCTTTTCCATCCACTGTACTGTTTGCAAGTCTTGACTGTGACCAACAGCCACTGTGAATAAGGCTGACTGACTCCAAGGACTGCAGGACAAGCTGCCCTTGGTCATACCCTCCCGCCCTCTCCAGGCCATGGCCAAAGAGAACATGTGTTGTCAAGGGAAGGAAACAACTTTATATGGATGCTGGGTGACTCCATATGTTTGTGGGAACGCAGCAGTTGCATTTTCAACCTAAAGCCTGTATTATTAGCTGAGCCAGTAAACAATGAAACAATAAATCCACCAAAAAACCACTGAAAAAGCAACCTAATCTGCTTCTTCTCCACCTACAACTGAAGGAGTTTTAAAATCTCCTGAAATTAAATAAAAAAAGAAAAAAAAAAAATCACATCACTCCGGCGAGACGAGTCTGATTCAGCACCTTCATCCAGGCCAGGAGTCAGCACATTCACGGATAACACACAAAGGGAGTCAGCCTCCCTGCTGAAGGGGGAAGCAATACAGGCATTCCCCCTTCCCAGGTGTTCCCCCTTGGCTTTATCCCTACGTGTGTGGGGTGTGCTGACTCCTGGGATGTTCCCCCTACGGCCAGAGCACGTGTGCTGCTGCACCTTCCTGCCCACCCCGTCCCTCGGCCACCTGCCCCTCTGCTCCTGCAGCCTCTCTTGCACACACCCATCTTTCAGAGCCCCAGTTAGCAGAGGTATTTAGGTGAGCTGTGGACAGTGCCCGCAATCCCCTCCTGCTCCTGCCTGCCGGCCTTCCCCCCACCTCCTGTCGCCGGGGAAGGGCTTCTCAGCACCGTGTGCTTTGCTTAATGAAACATCAAAATGTCAAACGGCAAGGAATGTGCCTCACTTCCCAGACAATTACCTCTGTCTCTGCAGCATTTAGGTAAAAGAGTTTATTGCAGAAATTCTCGTCTATGCCCCTTTCCCGCTGCAAGGGAGCTTATGGCCAGACAGCCACTGGGTTTTGCTTCAGTGCTCTGATGGCCCATTCAGGTCCAGACATCTGAGCTCTGAAATGTCCTTAGAAAGCCTAAACAGCACTAGCCCAGCTGCCAGCAATCACATCATCCAGCAGGTGTATCCTTTGGCTCATCTGTCCCAGGAACCAGCAACAACTTATCCAGAACTGCCTTGAAGTCAAATCCCAAACTCCTCGTGTTTTCTCTTCACTTCGCTGGCACAATTGGCACCAAAAGCAGAACATCCAGGACAGAAACCATGTTTTTCTCTTTAAAGTAATAGGAAGTCCTTTGAACTGCACTGCACAATGGCAAGGAGTGTGAATCAGGCTAAACATACCTCTCCCCCGGGCTGACGGGATAACAAACCACTTCAGCCTCGTTCTCATGGTTACCGGGAGCTTAGCGAAGCCTTTGATGTGTCATTAGAGCCCCTGTCGTTACCTGCGTCGTGCTGCAGGATGAGCCAGAACCTCAGTCCAATTTCTGGGACGCAAATGTAATAATCCCTTGGTGTATGAGTGGTACAAAAACATGACAGCGCCCTGCACACCAGAACCGGCTTTGTTTATGCCAGGGATTCTGCTTGAGTTTTGTCCTGATTTCTTCTCCGGGAGATTCATTAATAACCACAGTCAGGCCGAAGAGTGTTTACAGTTTAGGCTGTGTGAGAATCTAGGTTAGGTTTAATTGCCGGGATTTGAGCTTGAAAGCCAAATTGCTTCTAGGACCCTCGTGCTGGATCTGAAAGCACTGAATTCACTTTGCATCCTCCCCCAGCCCTTGGAGATTTCAGCCCATGATGGCAGAAATGCAGTGAGATAAGGTGTTCTCTGAAGATTTCTCCCTCCTGGGACAGCTGCCTTATAAAAGTCTGCCAGCACAAAGCCAAGCCTGAAAACCAAATCATTTCTGTCTTTGGATCCACTCTGGAAGCTGTAAGGCAGGGAAAAGCAAGAGCAAATCTCATCTAATCTATTTGCCTGCTTGTGTGTTTATCAGTCGGTCTAGCTCTAGTCTGCTTGGATCTGTCTGTGCTGCTGTCTAGGATCAGCCCTGGTGTGGGATGCAGCCAAATAGCTGCCAGTCCATACTGCTCAGAACAGTGCTGGGATGTCCCAGCTGCTGCTCTTGCAGAGAGGCTGCACCTCCATTGTGTGGAAGGGTGCTACAAGCTCCAGCCTAGGGCAACCCCAAGTTGTCTGGGGGTTAAAAACCCCCAGGCAGTAAAGACGCCCCAAAGCCTTTGCTGAAAGAGACACTGCAAAGCTCTGTGCCTTCAAAAAGCAGCACAGGCAGCTCAACCCCCCGAACGTACCGCAACAGGCAGAGGACTTGTTACGTGGGGTTCAGCAGCCCCTGTGTGTCTGCAGGTGTTCTTTGCCTCCTGCTCTGCCTCTGACTCACCCCAGGGTTCCCTGACCCTCCTTCCTCAGTGCTCATGCACTGCCACCAAGGGCTTCGTGTTGTCTTCAGCAACACAGGCTCTCAAGGCAAAGTCTTTGGACATGCAGCTGAACGTCAGCCTGACAGGTAAAGAAAACATCCTCTAAGTGCCTAACTTGAACATGTATTGTCTGGGAACCACTCTGACAATAACCACAAAGCCTCAACATGCCATTCTGACAGTCCCTGTTAAGAGCAGGAGAGCTTTTTTTAAAGCCTGGATTCACAAAGCTGAATCCCCATCAGTACAGCATTAAACTTTCACTATTTTCATATGCTTCAAGGCCAGGAAAAACCAGAACATTATCTACATGCCCCGCACAATTCGAACCAGAGAGTACATCCACAGACTGCTGCAGCAGCTCAGCTTTTGTCTCTACCTTATGTAAATCCATGCACAATTCCCAGTTTGTTGTGCTCAGGTCTGACACCAGAGCTTTGAGACCCTGGCTGGGCTTCTGTGAACTACTCACATCTTGTAGGAGCTCCACAAAAAAGACTGCAGAGGCAGGGCTACATAATCAAACTGTGTTCCCCGTGCCCTCTAAGGCAGCTGGAGTAGCAGGCAAGATGCAGAGGGATCAGTAATCGTGGGGAATAGAGAAATGCAGTTCTGTGCTGTGGTCACACAGGTCATACTGTCACCCAGGTGCCAAGGCCTGCCAGTGCTCAGATGTTTGCACTGTGATGTTGCACCAGTCCCTGAGGAGACTGTGCCATGACTAAAGGAGATCTCAGGGCGCTCAGCTACTGCTGGTGTGTGACTCCTCAGGTCAGTGATAAAGAGGCTCTCTCCAGGAGCTATAAATATTGTCACACAGGTGTAATTTTGCTGGATGCATTTGACAGAGTTGCTTTTCCACCAGAGCAACTTCATCTATAACTGCAAGCCTTGACTAAGAGAAGTTGGCTTTCACAGCAGGACAAATGACAAGAGACATGCCTTTAATTGCACATCAGCAGAACTGATCCCTCAAGGATATCGGCTGGTACAAGGCAAAGGAGGAGGATATTCTCAGGAGTCCAACTGCATGGCAAGGTAGTACCAGCCTAGACTGAGCCTGCAAGGGATCACCTGGGCAGTCCTGCCAGGCCAGTGGAAACCTGGTGAAAGTCCAAACCTGCTCCAAGGGTGATATGCTTGTCATGATTTTACAGAGGAATCAAGGTGTGAGTGCCTAGGAGTGACAAAGCCAGGCAGGATTTGGTCTCTGAGCCTGAGGCATGGTCCTGGCCCATGCAGTCTGTGCCCTTGCATCTTCCTTTCTGAGTATCTCTGAGTGGGCTGTTCACGTCTCACAAAGCATTATAAGCATATTTAGGTGGGCAGGAGCTTACACAAAAGGAGGTCCTTCATTCCCCAATTCTACAGGATGCAGCTAAAATGAAGGATGTTTCGATTTTATTTAAAACCCCCCCACGGCTCTGTTTTTTTCCAGAAGCTCATTCCCAAGAGTCTCCCTATTCTGCCATCCTGGCACCTGCCCAGCCCTAAACGGAAACATAAATCCAATACTTTCTTAGTCACACAAAACTTGCTGCAGCTAATGGCTGTTTGCTGCATAAAGAAGAAGTGAAATGATATAAAAGCTCTGAAATTGAGTCCTTTTTCTTTTTTTTTTTTTGGGGCTATTTATGCCAGCAGCTCCTGTGATACTTCACAGTCAGACAATGATATGAACAGGGGGAGTGTTAAGTTGTCTACACGCAGGTCAGAGAGCTGGGAGCAGAATCGAGCCCTTGAGTCAAGCTGGGCTTCTCCCTTCATTTACCCCATCTGCCTTAATGTGAGATCACTGATGTGTGGAGACCTAAACCCCCAGGGCCCTGGCAGGATTAGCTCATATTTGAGAACTGCTGCACAAAAGCAGAGCATTGTTTATCAATGTAGGCTGTAAAACTTGCTGACACCACGTAGATTCACAGCCAGTTGAAGAGATGAAATTCTGCCTGGTCCTCAAAAAGAGAGGTGAAAGTGCATCATCTCAGCACACAGAATCCACAGTGAAGCCTGTTACTAGTTAGGATTGGCTTGAAGATGGAGACAGAGAAAACAATTCTTTTAAACAAATATTTACACCTTCCCAGAACCAACTCAGTACCTTTCTTGTGCAACTATGAGGAGCTTGTTGTTTCATTTATAAGCCCATTTACCTCGGAAGGCAAATTAGTACATCAGCCCCAGGGGGCAAACATTATTGACGTGGGTGAACAGCTTACAAGTGTACAGAAATATCTGAATAGTTCTGGAATGACCATACAATTAACCCAAAGGCGTTTCTCTTCGTGCTCACGTGTTGTAGCTTAATGATAAATGTTATTATGTTCTTGAGATACCCAGACAGGACTGCTCAAGCACAGTTTCCCAGCAGCAACTGGTGTTTCCAGAGGAAGGCCCCAGTTGCTGGAGCTCACAGTGGGGTTGCCCAGGCTGGGCTCTCGTGTTGCAGGGCTGCCTCTTGTTCAGGAGGGGGTAACATAGGCTGGGTTAAACCTAGAACTTCAAAAGGCCCCTAGAACCTGGCTTCTCCAAAGCACAGTTATTAAGAAGCTGTTGTTTGGGGTTTTTTTCCCCCTAATGATGTGCATTGATCACACAGATCTGGATTTCTGATTCCACAAAGAAGGAAAAAACAACCCCATCATTCTCACAAGCAAGCTCAGTCTCATTAGACGTTTGAAATGGCTCTGCTGTAACATCCTGAACAAATTTAGGTCTTAAGCTGCTGGAGAATAATAAATCCTCCATCCTACTGTTCCCCGAGCAGCACTGATACCTGATTCATATCCCATCACAGGTCAGGAACACAATTATGTCAGCTGGAGCATCAACCTCACAAACTATAGAACCCACCTGTGTGATAACAGGGTTAGTGGGAGTCTGCATAAACCCTGCTGTAATGCACCCTGAGGTCCCATTCTGGCCTGCATGTGTGCAGGGACCTGGAATACCCTGGCCAGGAGACACACACCTACCTCATGGTGTACAGGAGAGTGCCGTTGTCCACCAGGCGCAGCAGCTTGTTGGGGGTTGTCATGTTGTGGGCAACAGATTTCTTCCCGTTGTGGAAGAAGGTGTCAGGAGTCCAGATCTTGCTGGCCAGCAGGTTGTTCAGGGGAAGTATTTTCATGGGACCATCAAACTTCAGCCTTTCGTCTCTCCAGGATTGCCGGAAAAAGACATCAATAGTGTATTCCTTTGTGGAGAGAGGAGAGAAAAGTAAGTCGTGCCTTGCTCAGCTGTTCTTTGCAAACAAGGGGATTTAGGAAGTAGTGAAGTATCTCCAGTCATGGACCAGACTGCATTCTGGCATACCTTGGGTGGTGTGAAGCGTGGTGCAACAAGAAAGAGTAACTAACAGCAGTGGGGGATAAATTACTTACCTATGATGTCAGAATTTGCATTCCAGTGTTTCTGACCACTGCACACAAGCTGCAACACAGACTACAATGGCCAGTTCTGGGGTAGCCCTCCTGCACCATCACCTTTATCCAGATGTTTCAGGGGAGGGAGTCCACTCTGTGCAGCCATGTGGGCATTTTAAAAAGCAAAAATAAAGATCCTGCAGATGGAGTTTGGCCAGGATGCTGGCAATTGCATCCCTGCTCATAAAAAAATATAATGAAATAAACTTCCATGACATTGTCTTATTTTGTTCCCCAGGCCACCTCTAGAAAAGCATTGAATCCAGGACTTCACAAACTTGCATTACAAGATCCTATGACTTTCTTTTGTCTTCTTGTTCCTTTTTTTTTTTTTCCCCTTTTCCTTTTCTTCCTTCTATCAGTTAGTATAGAAAGCCATTTCCTAGATCAACTTCCAGTTGGGGCAATCAGAAGTCATCTCTTTGGAGCACTGCAGCTTCTTGCTCGGTGCCTGCAGCCTCAGAAACCACCTGATCAAGCAGCAAAGTCACTGTGGCTCCATGGCCACCCCGAGGCAAAATCAAATCAGTGCACCCAGTGGTCCCTGTGTCCTTTGAGGGTTCATGTCTTCAGCCCACCAGCATGGGCTGCACCACTGCTCACCTCTACAGCACACACCTCTTGCTAACGAGGGCTTCTAGAGAGAGAAGGGGCCTTCAGAAAGAAGAGCAGCCCCAACTGCTCTTCCCCTGCCGTTGCAGACCATAGTCTTTATCTGTGTGTCCCTGGAGGCCGCAGGACCAACTAAACTTATCATTGTGAGTGATTTCTTTCCCGCAGCACTTCTCAGCAGCATTTAAAAACTGCTGTGCATCAGCTTCCTACAGGACAGAGAAATTCCTACAGGTTTTTGCAGCAGATGGCAGCTGAATGAAAGCATCTCAGTAAACAAATTCATCCCTGCTCCCCGGCCATGGAGCCACCGCTGCTCAAATATGAACCTTCTGCAGCCTGGATGGGGAAAGGGAAGAGAAGACTGCACATTCCTACAGGCTCTGCCGTGTACTAGATATTCTGCCCCTTCATGGAAGTGATCTTCACTTTGTGGTTTTAAGCTCAGTAAAGGGATAAAACCAAAGAAATGTCCCAGGAGGTTTGGGAAAAGTGCTTATCAGGAGGAGATCTCTCCTACTCAGAACCCCTGTTCCTATTAAACAGCAGCAAACAAAGAGGCAAAACATTTTTCTCAACTTTCCAGGCCTTGTTTTTCTTCTTTCATGCTAAGGAATCATTCCTGAAGAAAAGAGAAATCATGTTCAGAATCTCCCCCTCTTTTCTATATTTCTTTCCTTAAAAGCATCGTTCCCAATTCACCCCTTCCAAAGAGCACACACTATGTTACGCTTTTCGCCTGCTTATAGAAGCAACTCAAAACATCAAGACTGAGTCTGTCTTCAGAGTCCATCCATGAAACAAAACACTCCCTTGAACTCTTTTTTTTTTCCCCTTTCTGTAATTTCCCGGGGACTTGAGGCAAAGTTGCAAGAGCTCAGTGCTGAAGATTCAGGCGCGTGTCAGGTCCTATCAGGCTCTGCTTTCCGAACCAAACTAAAAGCGAGACTGGGAGTCCCTCGGAGCAGCTCAGTGAAAAGGTCTACACGTCCTCCTCCACGCTCCGTAACCAGCTGCTCTCCTCCACTCTGCACAGCAGCTCTACCTGCCTCTCCTCCATCATCATAATTACAGTCTCTGTCTGCATCAGGGCGCGCCGGAGCCGCTCCGCGGGCAGTGAGTAATGGCTGTGGGAGGGATGGGAGCGGATCACCAGGCAGATGCCAGCAGGGAAGGAGGGACTTCCCCACTCCCGAGATAAAAGGAAGCACAGCAGAAGAGTAGGCTGTCCCCACGTTTCTCTCCCTCACGTTTCTGGGTGCATTCAGCAGCAGGAGAGCAGGCTAAAGCACATTCGCTATGCATTTGTAAAATACGTGGAACGAAAGCACACGAAGGGGAAATAATTTATTATTCCTTAACTGTCTTCCTAATTTTGAATTCATTTTGTCAAATCACATTGCAGAGAATACCTTCCTCCTTTCAATACCTCATATTTCTTCTTCACAGTTCATTATACACACTCCCTTAATCAAATATGCTCCACCTTGGAAGTAATTATCAGATACTCCCCAAGGGCTACGATTGCTGAATATATTATGGGTCTCTGCTGCGGTAGGAAGGCAGGGAGAGAGGGAGGGAGAACTCAAATGAGGTTAATAGTCTCGACTAGGCTGACATCAAGTTAACTTCTTACCCTGGAGGGAGTGGTCTTCCCAAAGCAACACGGGTTTGCAGGATTGAACGAGCACTTCCATGAAACACAGAGCTTTTATTCTCCCCCAGCTCCTCTGCCTGCTAGCACAGGACTGTCTGTGGGACAGCTGAAGAGTTCAGGCCATGTCAGCACAGAAGATTAAACCCTTCCAGCTGCAGAGGTGCCGTGAGGGTCACAGGATGCTGCCCCAGCCTGGCCTAGCTGGTGACAGTAAAGCCTCCTCCTCCTCCCAAAGCGGGGTCCCTCCACGGCAAGGACAGCCCCTGCTGGCCCGGGCTACGTCAGCACCAGGTCACCTCAGGTGCTGGATGTGCAGGAGGGTCTCAGTCCTGAATGCAGGGCTGTCCTCACGTGGCATCCTTGAACTGTGGAACAACCATCCACAGCCAGCTCCTCTCCCCGCGCCCGGGCGTGTGTGGAACACGAGCTGCAAGAAACGCTGTTGAGAAACCTCACTATTAATTATGCTCCACAGTCCTGTTTTAATTAGAAGACAAACTGTTGTGGGAATACAAGCCTAAATTCAGACCTCAGGCCTTTTCATTAATAATTTTCCCTGAACATGTCAAAATACTGCAATCAGTTCATGCTTTTTCTTTTTTTCTCTTTTGCCTCCTTTCCAGTTCAGGCACGAAGGACAGTTTGATGGTGAATCATTCTCTTCTGGCATTGCCATCAAACCAGACCAGACTCTGGCATCCTCTCCTCTTCCCATGGAGCACATTCCTTCCTCCACACACAGACAGGTCAGGGAAAGGTGGCTGCAGCAAAGGTGCTTGTAAAGGCAGGTAATGGGGGGAGCATGCTATGTACACGTTTAGGTCCCATGGGCAGACCCCACTTCATTAGGTTTGACCTGCAGGAAATAAAAGGAGCCTAAAGCTTGCAGCGTGTCTGAGAGGTGCAAAGGCATTGACTCACCAAAGGTGTGCTATCAAGTGGTTTCCAAAAGCCCAAACACCCCTGAGAAACAATCCCCTTCTACCACTCACACAGAGCTACCACCAGCTGCTGCCGTTTGGGAAAACCCCACTTCTGTCCAGATATTCCTGGGACGAGGGTGGGCCCCATCCATGGCAGCTGCAGGAGAAGCCATCCCTCCCCATCAGGCACCTACCATGTCTGTGTCCGAGACAGGGCCAAAACTCGTCACGTAAATGTCTGTCTTGACTTCGGTTACACTGTCTGGGACAAAAAAAGATAAAAAAAAAGAAGAGGAAATAAAAGGCAATTAAAGAACTGAATTTTCTTGTACAGGGAAGGGTTGGGGGTTTGTTCTGTGGTGTTTTTTCCTGCTCTGCTGAACCCTCTGCACCATGCTCTGTGCCCCGAACAACAGCTGATTTTATCACTCGTAACCGGGCAGATTCATCTCCAACACAGCCCTGCTGCTTCCCACACTTACTCTGAGGATGAATACATCCCACGTGGCCAGACACTGCGTATTTACAGAATCCATGTGGCTGCACGATCCATAGCTTGGTACAGATCCACACGTTTTCAAGACAGAGGTAAGCCCTGGTGCTTTGAAACTCCTTTTAATGTGAAATCCCTTTGTGTCTCCCAGCCTGATAAACAGCCTAGCAGTGTTCCACCAGTTTTAGGAAAGCCTGGGTTTGCTACAGCTTCGGGCTTATCTGTATGTAGAGAGAATCAATATTCTGATTGCCTTTTACCGCCACCGTGCTTGCTGTTCTCTTAAGTGCCTCGTTCCCGCGAAGCTGCCGCTCGCCCGCATCACACGCTCCCCTGCCCCCAGGCCGTGCTGCCCTCGAGGATGCTGAACAGCAGCCTCACTGCCCCAGCAAAGGCACTGAGCCCCACATCCTGCCCCAGCTGCTAAAACCCGGGGGCCATTTCAACCACATGCCTTCGGATAACGATGATCCGGAGTGCCCTGCAGAAGACAGCCATCAGCACGTGCTGGACAGCACACAGAGCTCCCCTTCCTGACTTCATCTGATTTGGGCATGTTTCCTAATTGACATCTCTGCTGCTGTCCCGTTTTGCAGGGAAATCAAGGCACAGTGATTTACCAGATTTACAGCCCTGTGCTCTGCCCACTGGGCTGTACTGAAAAAATGATGGATGAGGTGCCCTGAGCTGAGTGCTCAGTTATACCATAAATCCTCACCACTTTAGGGATACATCACGCTATTGTATGGCATTAGCTGGCTCAGAGCTGCTCTCCTAATGAAAGAACCAATTTAAAGCCCCAAAGCAGAGTTCATGTTTTATGCACAGTACCCAATTTTGGCCACTGCAGCAGCTTTGCAAGTAGCCTGGATGGCCTATTGCTCAATTAGGTTATGGAAATCCTTCTGTCCCCTGACAGTTATTTTGCAGTACTATGAAGCTTAGTTTTGTGCTTCAAAATTTCACATCCCAAAATAAGATAATGCGTTCTGGCAGGGTTTTCTCCTTAATGGCTAAAATATACATATACATGTCTTTAGTTATTATGGCTGGAAAGCCTCCGATGCAGCCTATGGCTGGTATTATTGTGCTATATAAGTAACCCTTGATCTTGTCTTGATGTGATAAAAAGAAGGTTAAAGAGAAATATGTATGCAGTACACTTCGTGAAACCCCAGAAGTCTAAACAAAATGAGTTACTTCTGTAACAAACACTCAGGGTATTCTCTGTGTCCCTCCAAGCAAGTCCTCGAATGAGATGCACAGCAGAGAACACGCAGTGATGCCAGGCTCCTTCTGCTACCACATGCCGTGAGGGAAAGTTAATGGTGTTCCAGAGAAAGCACAAACTCTCTCTCCCCCCTCCCCTCCTCGGCATTCACCTTTCAGCCACGGATATCAGACCAGGATCCACCCACGGCCAGGGGAACCACAGTCCCTGTGAAGTGCAGAAGGAACAGTGGTCCCTGTTCAGGTTTCAGGGACAGGGGGCCATGAAAGGACCTTTCCAATGTGCTTTCCAACGTGCTCTGTTGGGTTCAAGCACAAGGGAAGGGATTCAGTAAGTAAAGGCTTTACGTGAGCCTTTATGTCCTTATCAAGCTGTAACTTGTGTGTCACAGAGCTCCAGGGACACCTTCTTGTTCCCTTCAATCTACTGGCAAATCCAATCAAAAACAGCGGCATTATCGTATTAAAATTAATAATTAATATTAATAATCAATTATGACCCAGAGCTGAAGAGGATACCACATTTCCAGGCTGCAGATGTATTCCCCAGGCCAGGCCATGCAGTGCCTGGTGCAGGAAAAAGCTGGGGCTTCATCACTGGCTTACTGATGTCCCTCAGCACACAGGAAATCAAACTCCCTGCACCTTTCATGGCAACAGCCAGACTGAGCTTTCCCTGTTAATATGTGCTCCTAAGGGCAGGATTTGTCTGGGATCCGGAGGGATTTCTGAAATTAAATCATTGCCACACAAGCAGGGATTTCAGCAGGGCTGGGAAATCCAGAGATAAGTAAAAGACCAGCAGAACAGAGCAAGCTCCAGCCTCACAGATTCACTTCCTTTGTGATCCTGGAGCCCAAGGGCAACTGCACTGCTTGCAGCTCTGCCACAGCTCCCAGGCTCTGTGCTGTGAGACCTTCTCCTCCAGAGCAATCAGGGGCTACTCACGAAGCCCCCCTTCTCCTTGCCCTCACAGCTATCCACACAGAGCCTGGGTGAAGAAACTGTGCCTATTTTTGCAGCAAGAGAAAGCTGAGAGAAGAGCATCTCCTGCCTCTTCTTAGAGACATGGCAGGGAAATCCTTATCTGGTCCTCAGCCCACAGACAAGCTCACACTGCAGCTTTTCTGTCCTCACCGAAGATTTAATAATTAAGGACTGTATAGAGGGGTTAGGTGCTTTCAGTAGATCTGTTGCAGAATGTTAAGTTACATTTTTCCTTTCCTAGCATCATTCTTCCCTGTAATTCAAAGGAGTTTTGGATGCACAAGTTAAGCCTTCAAGCCTGCTGGGGTGGCAGGAGGATGCTGTTGGTCCTGTTCATAATCAGGGAAACAAGAAAGGAAAGACTTGGTTCAGGTAGGAAGCTGGAGCAGAGCATGGACCAGCCTGGCTGCCCTAAGCAGTGGCACAACACTGCCCTAAAGAGGGCTCAGTGTCGCTCTTGGTGGGCTGCACAAACCCCTTTCAGCCACCCTGCTGACCCTCACTGTGCCCCAGGTCCTGCTGGGGACCAGGAAAGCAAAAAAAGGCCCTGGAGCTGATATGAAACTAGAAGAGCAAGACATTTTCAGGTTCAACATTTGCACATGGGCAGAATTTAGAGACACCAGCAGCATGCCACGCTCCCAAGCCATGTGTTTGAGGCTGATTCCCTGGTCTGGGAGCTTTTCCCATTTATTGGCTCAACTTATTCCCAACCTTCAGCACAATCACGTTTCTAAAACCATCTGGAGCCAGTGTGTGAGCAGCAACGAGGTGCTGAGGTCACCCAAAGCTGCCCCTTCTCCCACGAGACAGAGCCCGCTCTCTGCCTGCCCAGCCCTGCTCCCGCCTGGAGAAATCCCCCACAGCTGGGCAGATCTGCAATGCAAATGCAAAGCAGAACATCCCTTCTCACAGTGTAACCATGGCACTTCCTACACCTGCCTGCTCTTTAAAAGCCACCTCTCTCCTCCAGGAATCTCCTACCCCACACCTGGCTGCTTGTTTACACCACAATCGTCCCTCCCAGCCCCGGGTGGAGGGGCCAGAGCTGGACCCCCAGCTCCAACACCAGCAGGGTCTGGTGCTTCCCAGGTTGTGCAGAAGGTGTAAAGCAGTAGCAGCTGCTGTTGAGGTGCTTCAGGCACTCCATTTACTCTCCCCCTCCCCTGTGCCCCCCTCCAAGTCCCCATTTTCCAGGCCCTGGCTCAAGGCAGACACCCCCCTTCCTGCAATCCCCTCTTTAAGCGCTCATGACTCCCCGGGCCTGTGAGGAGATAGCTGTTATTTACAAAATGACAGAGTGCTATTTTTACTTGCTTCTTGGAAGCACCAGGAGCAGCAGCAGAGCTGGAATACAAATTACGCCGCCTCGCTGCCTCTCCCCTTCCCTGGCTGCAGAGCTGAGTGACTCCGGGAGGTGGTGGGCACAGGGGGGCCGAGCAGCCTCTCATTAAACATCCCGCCGCGCTCATCAAGGGCTGTTTATCTCGGAATGTCAGCCCTAACGTGACCGGCTCGCCAGGTTGTGTTTCAGCTGCGGAGCTTTGGGGATGTTTCCCAGGCGGGGGTTCCCAGAGGCGCTGCCGCAAGCCAGCTGAAACGATGCGCCTGCAGCCGAGCGCTGGGGGCTCCCGAACGATGCGTGCCATGGAAACAGGGGCGAAGCCGCTGCGGCTCCTGCAGGGGATTCCGGGAGGATGCGCTGACGTCAGCGAGGATGCACAGCATCAGCCCGGAGATAACCGCGATGGGGAGGGGACGGGGCCGCCCCGAGGCAGCACTCCAGCTCTGCCCCCGGGCTGTGCTGCGATCTGAGGGAGCCTGGAGGGGACAGCCCTGCCTGGAGTGGTGTCTCTGTGAAGGACAGCACGGCTGAGAGTAGGACAGTGCTGCTCAGGCTCTGCTGCCCCCAGGGGTTCAAACCATCAATCTGCTCCAGGTCAACTCCAGGGGGTAGATGTTTCTGCACTGGGCTCCCTCTGAAGTGCTCCAGACTCCAGCTAGCCCAATATCCCATCTCCAACTGCTGGCACAACCTGAGGAGGACAGTAACAAGCTGATAGTGCCCCTTAACTCGCTCCAAGACAACTCTATTTACCTTCAGCTCAATGAGGTCTCCTTATTCAGTGTCCCCTCAAACACACAGAATCCTTTGGGAAGGATTCCCACCAGCCTGT
>JAYRBT010000156.1:16390960-16438281 GCA_036023395.1 Myiotriccus ornatus
TCAGCTCAATGAGGTCTCCTTATTCAGTGTCCCCTCAAACACACAGAATCCTTTGGGAAGGATTCCCACCAGCCTGTGGTGAGAGCAGTGTCACCTTGAAAAGAGGCATTCCTGTGTCCCTCTTTCCCACATCAAGTAACCCACAGTGAACTCACTGGACAGGACAATGCTTTCCAGCCAACTCAGAACCCCTCGGAAGGGAAATAGTTGGTTTGTACTCTCAACTTCCACCTCATGCCTTCTCCCAAATCCTTTCCATGATAATTAATAAGCAGCAGCAGGTAATTTTTGTAGCTGCTTTTTGTGGGTTTCATGCTTCATTTTCTCAGCCTCTCACTGGTGGAATTTAATTTTCCTTCCACTTTTAGCTTCTGGAACAAAAGAGGCTCTTATGACCTGTGCTACAAGCTTCATGAGCCCACTGGAACTGAACTGCAGCACAGCCCCTGGCAGCCCTTAGAAAGGGCACGTGCCAGTCCCCAGCCAGAAACTCCACCCTCAGCCCCTCCTCGAGAACTTCAGTGCCATCACACCAGGACTGCTGCCTTTCCCGGTCCCCACCTTGGTTTATCAGATGGCCTTTTAACCTGTGGTGCTGCCTTGTTTTGAGAAGTAGGAACAGAGTGGTGTCCCCTTGCAGGAAGAGATGCATGGCAGAGCAGTGGCACATCTATGGATGATGTGGCACATGGTCCCCTCTCTGTGACTTTGCCCTTGGGACTGCCAGGCCAGTACTGGGGGAGGACAGGGAGGCACAAGGGGAGAGGGACCTCTCCCCACAACCTCAAGCTGCAGGAATGGAGACACGACATCTACATCACCAACCACACACCAGAAACCCCCAATGTGGCCTTCACTGATGCTCTCCTGCTGTGGGGCCAGTCACACTCTCCCACACACATTAGAGTTGCTTTTCTTTCAGTATTTTTTGCTGGGGAGCTCAGAAATAGCAGCAGAGAAGGAAACATTTCAGTGAACATCACTGCAGTGCTGTTGATGCCTCCTGGGCTTGTCCAGCCCAGCCAGGGGATAAAGCTGACTCCAAGGACATCGACAAAGCTCCTGCCACACAAAGGCCACAAGGCAGCATGAGCTATTGCTAATGTCAGGGCCACAAACAGCCCTACTGCACCTGGGATGCTTCCACACCAGCTATCCTGGGAACAGAGGCTTTGCTTGGGCCAGGGTCTGGGAAACAGAGATGGCAAAATCCCCTAAAAATGTACTGGCATTTCCTCCAAGCTCTGCAGAGCTGGACTGCAGAGGTGTGGGCAGGTCTCAGCACCACCCCTTCTCTCTCCTCAGCTGTTTTCGACTCAGGGATCTTAGACAACGCACGGAGAAGTCACAGTCAACCTCTCCAAACTCCCAGTCCCAAAGAAAACATACACATTTTCAGACGTGGTTTGGCTGTTGTGGTGCCTCAGCACCCTTGTATATGAAATTACTTGCTCAGAAGCAAAACCCAAATCTCCTATCACAGACATTCACCCTGGTCTGACAAGCTCAGCCCGGTCATCTTTCCCACAAGTAGACAGCAGAGTGTACATGTTCTTCTTAGGAGAGGCAGCAAGAACATACACAGGGTGTCTTGGTCCTGTCAACGCCAAATGGCAGAGAACAGGGCCACGAGTGTCACCAGGAGGGCTGGCAGCTGGCCCAGTCCTTCCAGGCCAGGCAGAGCTAATAGCAGCATCAGCTTTAATCCCCTGAACTACCTAAAACACCAAAGCATCTCCAGGAAAGCCAAGACCCCACTGGCCTCATACTGTCTATGGGGGGAGGGAAATCCCACAGGTAGTTCAGCACACCCAGACCTCACTGCCTCTCTCTAATGGGCACAGAGATGAGGATGACCACAGTCCCACGGAGGAAGGCTGGCCCTGGCCTCGTGCTCCCACCTGGGACAGCGTGGTTAAAGAAGGTGGGATGCTCATCCACTGCAAAGTGGGGTCAGCCAAGGACTGAGCACCGGGAAATTTGTACTCTGCAAAATAAACCACATAGTAAGGAAAGAAACAATATAAATGTCTGAAACAAATGTCTCATCTCAGCAAAAGCAGGGATGAGTAAGAGCCTGCAGGGGATTGCCAGCAAGACCTTTGGGTCGGATCCTTTTCTAGCTCTGCCGTGTCACGAACTATTTGTCTAATGTAGTTTTCCTTAGCTATTTGCTCGATTCCAGAATAACTGGGTCTGTGTAACAGATCTGACCCGCTCTGTTATGCTCCCAGTGACTCCTGCAGGGTTGTGACCAAAATGGCATCACATTTACGGGGGAAACAAGGCTGCCTGCTGCTCTCCATGGGAGCAGCGAGCCTGTTCCCCCAGTCCTGGGGTGCCGAGGCATCTTTCCACCCACTGCTGCTGCTCAAATCCCCTGGAACTGCCAGCATTTGCTGTACAGCCAGTTCCCAAGTTGCTGCTCTGTGAGCCATGGTGATTAATTACTACCTTCTCTCTGGTGTGATGGCACATCAGTGTCTATACAATTGCATGTCCTCCAGCCAGACTAGTGAGAAGTCATCCAATCTGTAAACACACATATGCATGTGGTGGCACTTCCAGCTGTGCTTCTCTCCTTTCTCCCCTCAACTTGGATACTCCAGCACGAGGAGAGGAAGCAGTTCAAAATAATTTCAGGGGCTCTCTCAAAAGACAGCCAAAAACAAAGCCACTCCCACGTGAAGAGAGAGATCAGCACGGTCTACAATTACATGTTCTTAATTCTTCAGCGCCGATGAAGTGAGATGATGTCTGCGAAATGCTCAGAAAGACAGCCTGCTGTCCTGGCTCCCTTTCTTAGCAGGGCCACAGAGAGCTGGAACAATGAAGAGATTTATTCCCTGTCTCACCCAGCGTGCTGCAGATGCAGTGCTCTAACACGACTGCATCCAACGTCCTCTGCAGGAACAAGATGCGGCACCATGAAATGACCCAGTCACCTCTGGGGTATGGTTGTCTAGGATCTGTGGCACACTGTCATGCACTGATGGATGTCCAGTTCCCAGGCTCAAACTCCTGGGGTTACATAGGGAAGATCAGGGCAGTTCTTGGAAGAGAAATCCCTAAGGATTCTGTCGATGTGCTATAGGGTTTTCACACACACCCCCCTCACTGGTGAAAGGCATTTTCTCACATTTGTCAAGAGTAGGGCGTGCAGGTTAGAGCTCTACCCAGCAGAACAGCCTAGGAGAGGTGCTGTTTTACCAGCAGTGGAGCCAACAAACCCTGCTTCCTGCAGATCAGCCTTTCCTCCCTGTTTTTCTGATGCCTAACACCAGTTGATCCCGCCTAGTTACCTCTCTCTACTTTGGGTCTTTTTCCACTCAGCTGCATAATTCCACAAATCTTGCAGGGACTTAAAATCTCTGAGATATCCACCCTTCTGTCAGCCAACAGGCTCTAAAGCTTAGAGAAGACAAAAGGCAGAAAGATGGATCTGACAAGCCTTACACCATCAGGTTTTTAGCCAGGGCTCCTTTTACAAGACTCAACAGAACGATGCATTTGGCACATGTAGTTTAATTTAGCCTTCCCTCGTTGCCCTGTGCAGGCATCCACATGCACATGCTCCTTCTTATCACCACATTAAGTGACACAAAATCCACATCCAGAGGTTAGAACTGGGATGTGGTGCCGGTTCTTGATATCAGGTCCAGGCAGAATAGAAGAAAGAGTCAGAAGCAGCAAGTGCTGGAGGGTGTGCAGTCATGGAGGCTTTACACATACCCCTCATTCTCACACATACAGACTACAAACAGAGACTACAAATTAGCTGTGCTATTTTTGCTACAGACAGAGCTAAGACAGAATGAACAAAGCTACTGTCGTTGCTATTTTAAGGACTCAGGACACCCTCAGATGCCATAAAGACAGAGGAGGAATATGTATGTCTGAGCATGCTTTGAGAGGTTCCACAGTGCTTTGAGACCCTGTGGTAATGGAAGAGGGATGCTACATAAACATGTTTGTTATATATTATAAACACAACGAGAAAATGTGTGAATATGAATTAGCACGCATAATTTAACATTATTCGGTATTAAAGCCCATCCTTGATGGCTAAGCCAGAGGCACTCAGGGCAGGGAATCCCTGCTGGTCCCTGTGGACAGGGGAAGGGCATTCAGACAGCACTGTGTTGCCAGGTGGTACACACAGCTGTGGCCCCAATGAAACCAAAGCCAGGAGAATTTTTCTGACCACAGGCCTGCAGGATGTCTGCATGGCTGTATGCACTGGAGACACCCATGGGATCAGGGCAAAAACACCTCAGCTTTAACCTGTATGTTACCTGCAAACCACCTGTCTTTTGGGTTGGGCCTGCCTTCATGACCTTATCTTCAGTTAATTTTCCTCTTCAGGGGTCAATGACAATGTTCTTGTTGACTGTATCAAGGGGTCTTGGGGAACAGCAGCCTCAGAGAAAGACTGCAGCAGGTTGTGAGCCCTCGTGCTGAGGCTGAGGTTGCAAACACGGAGGAGATGAGGCCCCAGAACAAAGCAGCCATGGGGCTCCTGCCTTTGCTACATCCCATCACATGTGTATGACTCAGCTGGCAGAGCCAGTCATTAGCCCGGGCTTACGCAGAGCCTGCCTGGACACAGCACATCCCTGAAGCTCCTTCCTCAGGGAAACTGCAGACTGGCCCTGGAAGGTTTTCACTCACTTCCTCTTCTAAAAAGAAAATAAATCACTGAACCTTTCGTTAACTCACTCTCAGCAAGTCTTTCTTTAACAGAGATCACCTCCCAACAGTCCACAGTTGCTTTAAGAGGAGCTGCAAAAACTTCAGATCAGTGCTGGTAACATCCTAAGCATTTATAAAGCAATTACTGAGCTCTGTAATTCATCAGAGCTCAAGGCAGATCCCCAGGAAGAAGATAAGCACAAAGGTGCAATACAGAGCTGCTACTGCCAACCTGAGAATCGTTGATATGGAGAAAACAACTGCAAAGAAAAATCATAAAAGCATTCAGGTTGGAAAAGATCATCAAGTCCAACTCTCACTCCAGCAACGCCACCAGTGTTCACCCCTAAGCCATGTCCTCAAGTGCCACATCCACACATTTCCTGAACATTTTCAGGGTGGGGACTCTACCACTTCCCTGGGGGGCCTGTTCCAAAGCCTGACCACCCTTCCAGTGAAGAAATCTTCCCTAATACCCAATCCAAACCTCCCCTGGCACAACTTGAGGCCATTTATTCTCACCCTGTCACTTGTTGCCTGGGAGAAGAGCCCGACCCCCACCTGACCACAACCCCCTGTCAGGGAGTTGTAAAGAGTGAAAAGGTCCCTCCTGAGCCTCTTTCTCCAGGCTGAGCCCCCCTTCCCCCCTTCTCCTCATCAAACTTGTGCTCCAGACCCTTCCCCAGCTCCATTTCCTTCTCTGGACATGCTCCAGCCCCTCAGTACCTTTCCTGTCATCAGGGGCCCAAAACTGAACCCAGTATCAATCAAATATCAATCAAATGAGAGACACACTGCACTGCACTGCATTACTATTATGTCATTGCAGAGGGAGAAAGAATAAACAAGGTGTCTCAACCAAGCGCAGGAGATTTGCAGGCTGAGCTCTGAGCTCCAGCCCCACCACTGCTGCTCTCTGCACCGTGGCACTGAGCATGCAATGCATGCAGTTCTGCTGTGCCTAAGCTCCCCCATCTGCCTTTTAGCCCCAGCACTGCCTTCCCGTGCCTCTGGCTAGATCTCGTTCCAGGATGTTTTGCAGGCTGAGGATTGCTGGGCCACATGATGGACTGTAGTGCGTAAGAAAGGGAGGGGGAAAAAAAAAAGAAAGAAAAAGAAAGTGACTCCTGGGGCTTGTTGTACAGCTCAGAGGAAGGGCCCATTTAATTTTCAAGCCTGTCCCCCGAGGCCAACGCCAGGTACTGAGAGGAAGATACAAGAATACAGAATACCAGAGCAGGGAGCAACAGAGTAATTTGCACTCCGGTTCCCTTATCCATTAGCTCCTGGCTGGCATTTCCTTCAGCGGAGAACTTAATCAGCTCCTCAGACAGTGTGCCTCCGGTGATGCTTCTGGCATCCTCCACCTCCACTCCCAGGGCAAGGCAGACAGACACCTTCCCTTCTTCATGTGGTCTCTGCCTGTGTAGCTGCTGAGCTGTGCCAGAGCCCAGCTCTCCTCCGAGCTGTCTCTCCCCTGTCATGCACGGGTCACTGGCTGCGTGGTCAGTGCTCATTTACTTCTCAGCAATGCCAATACAGAGCACAAATAAACTGATCTCGTTCACACGGCCTCGCACTGGCCAATTTAGCATTTCCCCTGACGCCGGAGGGCTGTCGTGTGGCACGACAAGCTCTCCTCCCTGCCTGGGCTCCCCCCGCGCCACCTCTGCTCCCGGGGCTGCCACACACCGGGAATGGCACTGGAAAGGAAAGAAAAGACAAGAAATGCAGTGGAAAAGAAAGGAAAGAAAGAAATGTATGGACTGCCACGTGCAAGTAACTCCTCCTGGGTTTGCTGTCCCAGACTCGCACAGATAAACTGAGGGTCTCCAAAGCACAAGATAAATCCCCAAACACACCCTGTGCCCCTCCATCCCATCCCCTCTCCCCAGCCTTCCCCAGGCTGCCCAGGGAAGTCCCTGGCTGCCAAAGGGGGCCAGCAAACCCTGGGAGCAGTGGAGTCATCCCCACAAGGCAAGATGAGCTCAGTCGTGCACTCAGGCTGCTGTTTTATCCCCAAGTGAGCAAAACCATTTTAGAGGATATTCCTTTATGGCTCTAAATCTCCTCTTCCCCAACCAGCATTGTCTGTCGCAAGGACAGGAAGACAGGAAGACTTTTTTATTACAGTTACTCACAAAAATTCAGCAACCAATATGGAATTGTCAGTCCTGCCCACTACACGAATTATGATATGCTGCATGATACTCTGATGCTCCCATCAGAGACAAGCAGAGGGCAGATGCCTCCAGATGTATGTAGTTTTTAATTTCCTTTGCTGGGGAAAATGTTTTCTTGTTTTAGTGATGTGTGTTCAAAGCGTTCCAGTTGCCATGGCAACTTTGTGCTTCCACTGGAGATGTCATTTCTCATGCCATCCCTTCAGAATTCGACGTCTCCTAGCAGAAGTTTTGAAGAAATGCCTCTCTTAAATATATATTTATTAGAGACACTGCCTGCAAGTGTGTTTTATTGACACGTTTCTTAGGTGACTCAGCCTACAGAGGAGAAAGCTGTCTCCAGAAATATGCTGCCTGCCAATCTGTCTTTTCTCAGCTTCTGTTTTCAACCAGGATCTCCTCTCCTTTTCTGCCACATACATATTAGCCAACACCTGCTCCTTTTTCTAATTCCTTTCTGTTCCCATCACTCTTGTCCTTTCCCAACTCTCCAGTAGTGCAAGCACAGCAGGGATGTGCCCAACCAACTCAGCACATGCCGAAAGTATCTGCACCCATTCCCCGCCTGCTGGCACAGGCCCCCTTATCCTGTAGGCAGAGAAACCCTCAAAGCATTGCAAAATAGAGATCCCTGTGAGAGCCTCTCCATTCCCAGAGGGCAGCATCAGGAGCATCTGCACCGTCTCTCCCCCTGGGTACCCTCCCTGTGCCATCTGGCTGCAGCCCCTGGGCACCCCGAGCCCTCTGGGAAGGGGTGAGCACATCAGAGCTCTGATCCTGTTCCCCAGCACAGGAGCCAGGGCCTGGGGCTCCCACCCTGGCTGGGGGAAGGATTCGTGCCCCAGGTGATACCTGGTGTCATCTGGGTATCCTCATTTCAGTGGCTCACAGGGTTGTGGTACCCCTCCGGGCTCCAGGAGTTGAGGGATGCTGAGATGGAGCTGTGTCCCTGCCTAACCCCTGCCTTCCCTGCCACACCAAGGCACGCTGCTCCCACACAGCCCTTGCCTAACCATCACAGCCCAAAAACCTCCGCCTCTGGCTCAGAAATCCCCTGCAGCAGGATGTAACATCCCACCCACAGCAGCTTCCAAAGGTTTTTAACCCCCCCCGCGGGGGGAGTTCCTATTTCAGGCTGCAGGCGTGGAGAGAACAGAGAGGCCCCTGCAGCCTGCAGGGATGTCCAGCAGGACTCCAGGTACCACAAAGCCCTCGACCCTCACTGGCAGCACCATCAGCATCTCCCAGCTCCCGACAGCTCCTCGGAAGGAGGAGGTACCAGCCCCAGCGAGGGGCCCGGCGGGAAACCACACCAGAGACCCTTAATAGAGCTGTAACGTTACAGCTTCAAATTGCCTTCCTTCAGCAGACAAATCCGAGCAGGTAAATTGGTAGGAGCTGAGCAGATCCGGAGGCTGATGGAGCTAATCCCAGGCATGTTTAAATGCAAAGGCCCAGGGAGCCTCACTCACACCCGACATGATCTCTGGAGCTCCCTGCTGTGCTTAATTCTCAGGTGCAGCCTGCTCGGGGGGTGTGAAAAGCAGAGGAGAAGGCACAACACTGAGAGCAAACAACACATGCCAGCTTCAAGGTCAGGGCACTGGCCCTCAGCAAAGCCATGCACCAGCCAGACAGCAGCTCCTGTTCACCCCACAGCTTGGAAACCACACGGGTAAACATTGCTGGTGTCCCTCAGAGAAGTTTAGAAATATTTCCTTAGCCAAGCCTCCAGCAGGGACACACGGGCTCAGGGGACACTTCTTGCTGACTCCAGACTTCACATTAATTGTACCCTCCCTCCAGCCATTAATCAAACGTCTTCCACTTGCATTTTTATTGAAAATCAATTTAATAAAGTAGGTGGGAGTCCACGCGCTTCCATAACATCAGATAAATATTCATGGGCGCTTACACTGCTTTAGCTAAATGAGTTTTTTAAATTTAATCGGTGCAATTTCCTTTTTCCTTAATATATATCTTGGCTTGCCCTTGTTCGGGGATAGAGACGAGGTGGGACTCAGCCCTGTGCTGGCACACCAAGGAACACTCCTCTGCTGTTGAGCCAGCACCTTAGGGCAAGGATAATGTCATCCATAATTGGAAATACCAGTCTGCTGGGGTCAGCATCACCTGGAGCAAATCCCCAGACGGAATTCAAAAGCACCATTTGGAGTTGAAAATTCATTTTCAGCCGCTGAGAGCGTGGCCACCATTTCTACCTCGGCGCGTGTGCTGTTTGATATCCGCTCCTCCCTCCCTGTTCAAGCAGCCATTGTGCTCCGACAGCCACAGCTAATGAAAGCCCTCGGAAAATGCATCCCCCGGCTGCTCATTGAAGGGGGGGTTAAAAGGCTTCCAGCTACCCAAGTACACAACACACCAGTGAGAGAACAGAAACGCACCCACTCGAAACCTGTGAGTCCTCAGAGAAGGGACGAGCACACCAAGCTCGGCCTCGCTGAGACAACCTCCCTCTGCAGCCCTGGGGAGGGCAGCCTGACCCCTCGCTCCCGGGGGACACTGAGCAGCAACCCCAGCTGAGGCTCCTCACTGCTGCCCTCCTGCCCGAAGGCAGTTATCAGAGTCCAGACGGAAGCAGGGAAAGACCCGACACATTGATCAAATTTAGGGGAAAGGCGGGATTCAGGCAGTCCCTACCAGTGAGAGGTTTTACAGCATCTAACAGCCCTTTGTTCACTGGAGCAGCGAGGAGCTGCGGCTCCCAAAAAGCAGCAATGCAGGGCAATTCACCCAGAGCCAGGATTCCCGTCATGTCATCCCAGTGATACCCTGCTCTTGAAAGGCAGAGCTTTAGAAATCAAGCGCATCATCATTTTGCCTTTGTTATTAACGCAAACCGACTTGTTTTCATCGTTACAGCCCCGACCTAATTCCCCGTGCACACGCTCTCCCCACAGCAGCTCAGATCTCTGGACAGCCTTTGCTTCCCCCGTGCTTTAATGACATGAAGGTTGTGACTAGCCCTGCAGACAGGCGCAGATAGCCCGAGCAGGGCACGAACAGCCCTCCCTGCCCCGTGCGCTGCCTCTCACGAGCTCCCGGGAGTCACATTTCCCGTGCCCCAGCCCCGGGGCGTGGGTGGTGTGAAGACTAATGGAATCCACCAAGTGTCACCATGATAATTTTCTCCTTATCCCCGGCAGCTACTGATGCAGCAGAGGTGGGCAATCCCCGCTTCCTGGTGTCATGAGACAGTCTGGTCACTCCTCTCCTCCCAAAACACAGCATCGACTGCGGGGACGGTTCTCCTGCAAGCCTCCAAGCCTACTGACTCCTCTGATTTCCCCCCTATTAAGACAGCAGCCGTCCTCCAGAGAGATCACCCTTGCTGGAGACAAACTGCCTGTCAGCAAACAGCATTAAATACAGGGTATCATATTTGACAGATAATGGCACGCTTTTAGTTTTTTCTCTCTTGGATGCAGGTCACACCACTAATGTCATCTCCAAAAGCTGAAATCCTACATGTGAAAAGGTAAAGCTTAATTGCCTTGAACAGCAACTCTTGTATTGACTCCAACATAAGGCCCATAAATATTAATACAGCTATATTTAGACCCTTTCAATTATACATACAAAATTGAACATCTTTCTGGGAACAAATCAGTCCGGATAGTGTTTGGATTTTTTTTCCTTTTCCCTTTTTAATGCATCCTGCATCAAAATAATAATAATTCCAACAGAGCTAAGGCTTAAAAAAAAAAAAAAAACCCACAACAAAAACCACCACCAACAAAACCAGTGGATGGAGGCAGAGGCTTACAGATATTTTCAGCTGGCTCAACCAACTCGCTCTGGAGATATCCAGTGGCACTTTCACACTCCTAACCTTATCCCTGCCCCACGTGGTTCCCCTCTTATTTGTTAAATTCAGTCCCTTTTCTGGCTGGCAGTAAACGGGACCCACTCAAGGTGTGTGCACAGAAGGACACATGCAGGGAACCAGCCCAGCCTGGGACCTGGAGAGGGGATGTTCGAGAGGAGAGGGGTCCCATCCCAGCTTGGCCATGCCCACACAATGCCTTCTACTGTTAAAGACCTTCTCTTTTGTATAAAAATCACATCCACTTTACTGATTTGCAAATTAATTATACATCGCTCTCCTTGCCAAAGTGGACTTAATGGTATTAACATTACATGACAAAGAGAAGCTATCAGAGAGCTCCTCTCATAATGATGGCTAGATTGATCAAGAAAGAAGAAAGAAGATTTCATGCTTTTGTTCTTTAACCCTTCCTCATGAAAGCAGACAAGACCCTTTTCCAGGAAAAGGCTCTTTCAAAATCTCAGGTGAGACCAGGTGCATCTCTCCAAAGGGAAGAGCTCTAATCTTTCATGCACAAAAGCCTGTAATTCAGTTCCCACATGTGCACAGACACTTGGCAGAAAACAAAATTTGTGGAAGAAAGATTTTGCACCTTCCTTTTTTTCTCTTTGCAAGACAGTGGCCTTAACTGGCCACAGTGACATCCACAGCTTTCGAGGGATATGTCTTCAGGTGAGTAAGCAGGACTGCAGGACATCTGAGCTGGCCTGGACGGATACAAACAAGTCCCTCAACAAGAGCTCAGGAGGATGCAGAGAGCCTTGCACAGAGCCTCTGCTGCTGTACACACCAAACAAATGGCTGTGGTTTGGGGGGCGTTATTTTGGTCCTCAGATCCTTTCCTCAGCCAGGTTATTTGTGTCAGAACCGATCCTTCCAAACCAGGGCCGTCTGAAACGGGGTTTGCGATGCTGAAACAGCATCTCGGCTTTGGAGACACAATTTATTTCGCTCCAGTCATGAATCGCTCCCTCCACTAATGCAGTCTGAGCTTTGTCATCAACAGGATTTTCCAGCAGATTTCAGGGGAAGAAAAAGGAAAAAAAGTCATATGCTTTTCCCATGCCTGTTGTTCTCAACGGTTTGGTTTGAATTATGTTCTTCCAGAAGGTAAAGTGAAGGGGGTGTCCTTGCAGATTAAACACTCTCTCTAGGCTCTACTCTGTGCCTACAATTGCCAGTACTCCAGAAGCACTCTTTCTTTCTTTTTTTTTTTAATAAATATTAGCTGTGCATCTTTCAGAGGCAGATTTTTTTTAAAAAGCCACAGGTTAGCACACAAAGAAATCATTACATGAAACTCCTGCCCCACCAGGTGAGAGTTTTGCCATTTACTGCAACAAGATGAGTATCTCTCTGACTTTTAACAGCATCTGGTTAAGGGACCCTGCACAAGTTAGCCTCATAGTGTTCCAGCAGCTCCCTCCCCAAAGCCCCACGCATCTTCCAGAGCCTCACGAACACTCCAATATTTTTATGTAATCAAACAATAACCTTTAAACAAATGGAACAGCATTAACAAGCTGACAGGTCTGAATCAGCAGCATTAATCCCCCCCTCCACAGGGGGGTCAGATAGACGTGATTGCTTCTTCCAGATGGATCGGGGCTGAAATTCAACACCAACACGATCAATGACTTTGCCTCATCAGACATAATCAGTGCCTCTGGATTACTACACAAACTGCTGCAGACATTTTATCCTCTAGCTCAAAGAATAAAATAACTGCTGTTTCCTCAATATTTGACCAGTTGTTTCACTATCAGCTTCCCAGAATAAACCAATTAAAGTTGTTTTCAAACTCTAAAACACCCAATAAAAAAAAAATCTTATTTCCCAATCCATATCAAAGACACATTATAAATCCTTTACGTGGGACTAAACGAATGGAAACTCTAATAAAGGAGTAGCTGCCATAGTCCAACAGATCAATAAAGACATCCTCACAAGCAGTTTATAGCCGTCTATAACATCATCTACTAATGTTCTTAAAACAATCTAACACATGTTCAACACGCTGAAACATCAGCTCTCCCCTTCCAAAGTCATTATAAACAAACATCAACACGCACCCACCAGCTTCCCCTCGGGCAGGATCAGCTGCCCAGCATTTGCACTGGTTCACTGCAGGTGTCTGAGCAAGCACTGCAGCTCTGAGGTGTTACTCCAGCAGAAATTACAGGGGCAAAAATTCCTCCAGATGGCTTCACTTTCCTGGAAGAATTTCTCACCCCTTGGGTAAAATCTTCTTGCCTACATGTGTGGCTGGTTCAGCAGCTGGGGGGGCTCCTCACTGGGAGCACACTCAGCAAATGAAGGCACCAGCTAAAAAAAGGCATCCAAGGGAGCGTGAGAAACACCTTCCCTTCACAACCCTGCCTCCTGGGGGCTTGCTTGGGCCTCTCTGGAGAGCCCAGGAGCGGCTCTTGGTGGACTCTGGCCACACAGCTGGCCCATGAGAGGGTGGCTGGGCAGGGTTCCACCACGGGGGTCCTCTCACAGCACTGTGGTGGCACAGACAGCACGAGGTGCCCCCGAGGGACCCGGCGCTGACCCGAAGCCCAGGTGCTGCTTCCACACCCAAAGCTATCCATCTCTTTTCACAACGCATTCCTGACCCCTCTGGAGGGTTTCTGATATCCCTGAAGCTTTGATGCAGGCATTGTTGCCCCAAGCACACTCATAACTTATTTAAGAGAAGACTTTCCCCCTTAGGCAGAGCTGTCAGAGCCCGCGCTCCTCGCTCGCCCTCCGACGTGTGCCAGCCCCTTCCCACGGAGCTGCCTCGCTGTGCACCGGGGGTTCCACCACCAGCACCGCTGGGAGTTCTGCACCACACAGGAGAGCACCACGGCTGTGCAAATCCATGGCAAAGCTGCCTTTGGAGAGCTGCCCCCGAGGGGAAGACAACCTTTTTTTTTTTTAATTTGTTCACAGATAACTTCACAAGTTTGACGAGACAGAGCAGGGTCCCTGTTGCCCAGAAAGGTAAATAGAAGAAAATGCTGTTCAGGCAATGCCTCAGCTCCAAATTAAAACTCATCAAGGAATCTCAGACAAAGAGAAAAATCTGAGATAAGACATGGATTTTATTTTTTCCTAAGGATCAAATTCCTCCCTGGAGTAATCAATAGAAGGCATGAAGTCAGATCAGAGAAAAGAGATGAGAAGTTGGGAGAAGTGGAACAATAAGACAGAAAAACAGATGAAACACAATCCTGAAACCCTAGAAATCATAACAAACCACAAAGGACCACTGGGTTTGTCATCTAATGTTTGTCTCACACAAACAGCACATCTAGACAACGTTTATGACAGACTGCAGGCAGCTTCATTGGGCACAGGTGGAAAAAATGAAGATCTCAAGATCTTCATTCAGTCCCAGCCTGAGGCAGGGACACCTGAGGACCAGCTCTGCTGCAGCAGGGAGTGGGACAGGATTCTGCCATGGCCACTCAGGTGTCCCCACACCACAGGCAGTGCCCGATGCTTCTGCCCAGGGAGCAGGAGCAGACCTGCCTCCTCCCCTCTGCCCACCCTCAAGCACCAGAAGGCTGGGCTGCTGCAGCTTCACATGCACCCAAAGAGCTTGTGAGGATCCCCTCCCCTGAGATTTCCAACCTATCCACAGGAAAAAAGGGCAATTTCAACAGTTCACTCAGATTTTAGGAAACAAAATTTCCGTGAACTTCAATCTGGACAATTTAACAATTTCTACTACTGTTACAGGTTATTCTCACTGCGAACAGATTTCTCCTTTGACCTTGCCAGGCAGACAAAGCCTCACTGTTTCATCTTGGAGAGCACTGTACTTTCAAGAGAAGGCAATTCTAGAATATAATTATTCTGAATATTTCAGCCCCTCCGCTTTAACGCTCACACAGCAGCAGACAAGGCCTTACCTGCAGGAGGTCAGGACAAAGTGACACATGCACTGAGGTGTGACACACCAAGCATCAGCCCAGAAAGTCTCAACCTAAAGGGAGCCCCTCCGAACCAAAGTCCAAAACTTCTGGCCCATCAGCACTTGAATTAGTGAAATAGAGGTGGCAAGACAGGCATACAGATGTTTCTTACTCGCTCAGAGGCCACCCTGCCAAACTACACCATCACTAAAAAAGCAGGAAGAAACGCTGCACTGCAGAAAGAGGAGACAAGAACAACTCCAACAGAGGTGCACTGCACTTACAGGAGAATACAGGGAATACAGCAGCAGGATAAATATAAACAGGTGGCTATAGATCAAAATCATTAGCAAGACAGAGCTGACACAGTAAGGCTGGATAAAAGGCACCACAGGCCCATGTGAGGCATCCCTGAGTTGAGTCCTTTTGTGAGCATCAGACCCTGACTGCACCAAATCCTGCTCTACCCCAAGGGTGTCTGTACCGAGCCCAGGGCGGGCAGGGATGTGCTGACACCCAGCCACAAAGAGCAGTGCAGTGGAGAAGAGGAAGAGGAGCCTTGTAAGCAATGCTGCATCCGGCAGGGATAACACGGATCGATCCCAGCCCACCTGCTTAACATGGGACAGATGACTTTTTATTTGCAATTGGAGAAACCGGTTTATCTAGGAGGTTTACAACTCATCTTCTAGAAAACTGAGCAGACTGCTCTAGCCTCCTCTTCCTTGGGGCAAAATCTTTTCCTCCTGGCAGCGTGTGGAAAAGGCTGACAGTTTTCTGGAGCGCAGGTTTCCTCATCACCCAAGAGACTTTGTCCACCACTGCTCCAGATGTCCTCTGGCTTCCTCACCCTTACACCAAGTGTACCTCAGGTGAATCTCCAGTCCTGTAAAGCAGGCAGTCTCTGGCTGAGATGGAAAAAAACCCTACCCTGATTTTCCAACAGCTATGGAAAGGACCCACACACCTCCTCCCCAAGCTCCCTGTTAACTTTCAATTGCCAAATATTAAAAGGATTCTTGAGGCTGTAAGGAAAGAAAAGCCTGGAAATGTCCTTTCCTAGACATCCACAGGATATCTCTGTTTCAGTTGCAGCACAATGGGCCCAAATTTCATCAGTTAGGAAATAAGGTACAGGGGGCACAGCTGCACAGGGAGCATCACTGACCCTCAAACCCTCAACCACCACATCCTTCCTCCTGTTCACTGTGCTGGACATCACACTGGCTGTGTAAGGACTGCAGCAGTTCCATCACTCCTGACAGCACCAGGACACACAGGGTGTTTCTGTTCATCACCAGCCAGTCTTGGAGGATCACTCGTGGTCTCATCACTTACATCCCACTCCTTGAGCACCTCTTCCTTTGGGGTACAGGATGTCTCTCCCTTTGTCAGCCAGTTCTGCCTCTTTTTCCTGGCCACATCTCCTCTCTCCTACTCTCCAAGCAAGGCAAGCTCCAGGTGCCCAGCTGAGGCCTCCCCTGTGCCAGCTCTGCAGGGAGCCCCAGCGAGAAGAACCTGAGAGCTGTAAGTAGATGGTTCCCACTGCAGCCCCTCGAGGCTGGGCAGAGGAGCATGTGCCTGCACAGCTCCAGACCAGGAGCAGAGGCCAGTGCTGTCCACAGAAGCTCTCTCCATGGAACAGTTTCTTATCCTACAAGGTTGGCCATGATGACAGATGTCTGCATCCCCTCAGGGTCCATTTCTGTTCCTCTTCTGACTTAATAACCAATCTGCCCTGTGTTTTCCCAGGGGAAACACAGGTTATCTGCTGATAGGTCCTTCCTCTCTTCCCCCACTCTGAGTCCTATAACATCATCACTTTATGCAGCTACCCCTTCCCCAAGCCCAGACTGTCTTTCAGTGGTCATGAGGCCAAAGAAAAGACTCAGCTCTGTTCCTTAGAGGAATTCAGCCCTGGCTCAGCTGGCAGAGACAGGGAGAAACCTTCTACCAGCCACAGAAGACTTCTCTGTGACACCAGTGGTTGTGTCCCCAGTTCTACAAAAACTGCAAAAAAAAAGGGTCTGACAGTCACTTTCTTTCCCCTGGCCCCCTTCTTTCCTCTTCTAAGCCAGCCTGGAGTGTGCTCATAAACCTCTGCTTGCCTCAAGACAGCAAGGACTCTGAGCTAGAGAGGATGCCCTGAGTCAGCTCCCGGAGGCAGGAACAGCAGCAGGGCCCAGGATCACCCTCACCTGGAGCCTGGCTCTGCAGCACTGGGAAGTCCCAAGCAGCCTCAGCACTGGTTTGCTTTAGTCTGTGTCTGCAGCATCCTGGTGGGAAGAGGAGCTCTGGCATGGGAGCTATTAGAGTGGGTGGCAGCAGATGGTGAAAACAGAGGGGATAAGAAAATAAATACAAAGAGGCTATCTTGAGGGGAGAAGTCACCACATTAACACTCTGTTGCTTACACAGTGTCTTTCCCCAAAGTCTAAACAAACACTGCTCTGTTCCCGGCACAGGGAGCGGCTCTGCCGAGGGTGGGGGACGGGCACCGAGCTCACAGCCCTGAGAGGAGCTGCAGCACACCCAGCCCCTCATATCCCAGCTGTTTGCAGGGGGATCTGGCTCACACAGAGCAGGGAACCCAGCCAAGGAGGGATGCTGCGTGTCCTGCTTTGGCCAGTTCATCTTTCCATCCGCCTGTGTGTGGACACAAGGCCACCACACCTGCCCTTTCCACGGACACCAGAGCGGGACTTCGGTGCTACTGATGGATGCTCTTCCCTGACGTCTTCAGAAAAGCAAGTGGAAGATACTCCTGAGGGAAATGGGGAGAGCCAGTGCTGGGTCTGTCTGCAGGGACTGCCCAGTGCTGCCTCCCAGGAAAGCCAATGTCCCTTGTCAGTCACCGAGCAGCACAGCTGCTAAGCTGAAGCAAAGCAATCACCATCACAGACCTCACACAGCCTTGGACAGCAGGAGCCCACCTCTTGCTGATTATCATCCCAGGCTCTTCCATCAACCCCTAAGTCTGGAGGCTGCAGCAGGACCATTTCTGCCACCAGCAGCAGTGGGGAAGGTCTTTCTCTTCCTAAGAGATCTCCAAAGGTTTGGCCCTGGGGAAAACGGGTCCAGCCAAAAGCAGGGAGAGCCTGGCTCACCAGGCTGCCCCACATGCAAACACAACTCACTGCCAGCCCCCAAAACTTTTAGCCCTTGTCAAAACCTCCCATTTGGGTCCACGAGACTGCTCTGCCAGGGGAAACCAGAGGTGAAAGCAGCCTGGCTGGTTCAGGCAAAGGCAATTTATTATGTTAAGCACGTTGTTAAAGGATCTAAAGCAACAGAGAAAAGATGTTCCAAGAAAGGTTTTAACTTCCCCAGCAAGGGGCTCCTGGGAGTCCTCTTGTTAATGCTTTGCATGGGTTTGTCTGCAATTGAGCCTACGGTGAACATAAATGCCCCCTCAGTCCCCTTTCAGAACTCATTTCAGTTAAATCAATACAGCCATCGGGGAGACTCGAGGAAGCAAAGCTATTAGTGGGACCACAGTTAATTCTGGGGGAAAGAAACAAGCAACAAAAGCAATAAAACTGATGGATTGCTTATGCAGACACAGTTAACTCTTTCCTGCCCAGCTCCTGCAGCGTGGCAGCATGTCAGAGATGAGGATGCTCACTGCAGAAACCCTTCCTCCCCAGGTTTGGCATGGTCTCTGCTGGGGATCAAAGTACTCCTGGACAGGTGCAGGGCAGAGGGCTGTGGCACAGAGGTGGGCAGGGGGCTGGGAAGGGACATCAAAGCTGCTCTGAGCAAGGGAGGGTGCGATTCCAGACTAGCACTCTAACACCAGAGCCCCCATCAGCATGCAAGAGCCCAGGAAAGGTTGTTCCCAAACAGTGTTAAATGCAGCTCAGCAGGCAGCAAAGCCAGGGTGACTGCCCAGTGTCCAGAGAGCAGCACACGGGGAAGAGCTTGCCAGATGACAGCTACACAAAAAATAACTGAGAAGGTGTCAAGATAGAGGCTCTGTAGCAAAGCAAACTGACTAGAAAGCAAAACCAACACGAGCTGAAGGTCCTGCAAACTGGTGGTATAGAATCAGAGTCATATTGGAAAAGACCTTTAAGAGAATCAAGTCCAACTGGCAGCCCAGCACCACCATGTCCTCAAGTGCCACATCCAGACGTTTTTGAACGCTTCCAGGAATGGTGACTTTGCCATTTCCCTGGGCAGCCTGTACTGGTGCTTTACAACCCTTTATGTGAAGAAATTTTTCCTAATATCCAATCTAAACCTCCCCTGGTGCAACTTGAGGCCGTTTCCTCTTGTCCTGTCAGTTGTTACCTTGGAAAACAGACTGACCCACACCTGGCTGCAACCTCCTTTCAGTGAATTGTAGAGAGGGAGAAGGTCCCCTCTGAGCCTCCTTTTCTCCAGGCTGAGCCCCCCCAGCTGCTCCTCATCAGACCATTCACCAGCTCCACCGCACTTCCTCTGGACAAGCTCCAGCACCTCCATGCCTTTCTTTAATTTCTGAACGTATCAGCATTTCTGAAATGCTAATGCCTATAAAATAGTAGCAATAAGTTTATTCAGAGCTGCTCCATCTACAGGCCTGTCACTGTAATGTCACAGGTGACCGCAGCGCCCCGGGACTTGCACTTCCCATCCCACAAGATAAAACCCAACACAGACTCCAAAGGGGGAAACCAGCCACAGACTGACTCTGGCATGGAACCAGCCTCTCCCCCTGACAGCACCAGACCTTTTAATAAGTCATCTGCACTGCCTCTCAGTTCTAGAGCCACACAGCTGTGGGAAGCATCATCTCTCCACCCAACTGACCTCCAAGTCCAGGTCTCAGGCGGTTGTCGTATCCATCCAACAGCCTGTCCAGGATGCGGGTGAAAATGGTGATGTTATCTTTGCTGTCATCAACGACGTCTGAAACATGCTTCTGAGAAAGCCTGGCACACGGGGAGGGGAAGAGAAGAGGGGAAAAACATCATCAGAAGAGAAACCTACCTTCAGAGTGCGTGCTCTGAACAGCTACAGGGAAGGAGGGGATGTTGGTTCCTGCTCCAGCCTGAACTGCAGGACGGGGCTCACTTGCTGACAGAGTGATGTGCTTGCAGGACTCCCCGCAGGGCATCTCTGATCAGCTCCCCTCGGGCCTCTGCCCCCGCAGACACCTCAGCACCGAGGCATCCCCGCTGCCCACGCCCACCTTCCCACGCTCAGAGCCGGCAGCACCATGGACAGTGGTTTGGGAGCCTCTCCCTGTCCCACCATCCCTGCCTGCCCCGAGGAAAGGCCATTTTATGAACAGAGGCTCTGGGGACCTCAGTTATTCGAGTGCCAGCATCTCCCTGCAGGCAGCACGGAAGGAGTGATGCCAGTTATTTGCCGTACTGAGCCGCTTCAGAGTTCTCTGCCCCTGGGAAAAGGGAAGGGAGACAGGAAAGTAGGAATTCCTCAAGGCAGGCTTGAAGCCTGAGTCCATCATTAAAACACTTCATGAACCTTTTCTGCAGTTTTTCGAACTTTCCCTATTTATAAAAACAAATGATTTTGCACGTTCCCAGATCTGCTCAGCACAAGAAGCCTGGAACTCCCCAAACAAGATGATTTCCTCAGAACATATTCCGCCCCAGGTGGAATAAAACAAGTAGTAAATTTCTCAAACAAAGCTCATCCTGCTGAACAAAACCCTTCAATGCAGTTTTGCAAACACAAGGGGCTCAAATAATACATTTGCGTTTTGTGTCTCCCTTTCAATCAACAGAAAAAGAGCCCGTGAATCCGTCTGAAACCACCTGCCTTTAAAAGAGATTTCAGACAACACAGAGTCCTGGTGCTGTGGATTCAAGTACAGCTTCCCCCAGCAGAAATAGCTGTTAGGACCAGAACAAATGGAAAGGCAGAAGATTAAGTAATAGAAAACCAAAAGAAAAATCTATAGAGATGAAGAGATTGCAAGGAAGATGGAAGAGGAAATAAGAGAGAGACCACTGAGGCCAAAAAGAGATTAAGAGGCACGGAGAGGCAGCAGGCTGGCTGAGGAATTCCAGCCAGGCAGGGGAGAAAAGGCTGCTGGAGGGGAGGGAGCAGTGCCCTGCTCCCCACAGCTGGGGAAAGGCAAGCCCCTAAATCTTTGCTAAGAGTTTTGCCCCTTTCCTTCTCCACCCCAGCCTTATCTCCTTTTGCTCCAGTTGCTCTGTTCAGCCACTGGTTTAAGCATGCATGCGGAAGTAACTGGGGGAAAGAAAACAAACAGAAAAAGGGATATAATTTAAGGAGTTCAAAGCTCAGTCCTGCTGTACCCTGTCTGGTTGGAGTAGTTACCCCTGACACTACTGGTCCATTTGTAAACACACTGTGGAGGATCAGTAGGGTGGGTGATAAATACCAGAGCTGGCTTGGAGTTTTCTATCAAAGTGTTCACCCAACAGAAAACCCAGATTCTGTAAGATAAAAGAGCAAAAAGTATTTTCTAGCAAAAAAACGGAAGCACTGAGAGCAGGATACAGGTATTTTTAGAGCCAGGCTGAACCAATACTATTTAGTATGCTGCAGTTAGTAGAAATATTCCATTTGGGGCAATTCTCACACTAATTTTTGTTTTCTTCAGTGACCAAACACTCAGAGAAACTGCATTTCAAGTGTTGGGGGTTCGCTTCTCCAGGGGCTGGATCCCACCTCTCCCACGACCACTCAGCCTCTGTTCTTAGCAAAGCAATACCTGCTCTCATGGGAGAGATGGGCAAGTCAGGAAGCTCAGCCCACAGGAGCCCAAAGAGGGTAACAGAGCTCAGACTGCAGCTCCCACAGGATAAGGGGGTGAGGCATGGTCGGGGGAACTCTTGGCCCAGCCCTAATGCAACCTGTCAGATCCAAACATCAAGACACCCCGACGTTACAAACTGCATCACAGCCTTCAAGACTTCCCATTTCCACCCGAACCAAAACACTGACTTAGGCCTTTCATCTCGACTTGAACTCCCTGCAGGTAAAGCAGAATGTTGAGAAATTTAACAAATGACTGCTGTAATTAGTGGGGTTCCAGTTGTACCAGCTTTCAATAGATGTCATGGCTAAAAGTAATCTGTACCAGTGTCTGCTGATGAGTATATAACCATCTATAACTTATGAACAGCTAGCATGCTCATGAAAGCTCATGCATTAATGTTTTATAAGCTATCTTTAAAAATTACCCATAATATAAAGAGCGAGAGGACCGATTTTTGTGAAGGAACTCCTGGTGGAGTCTCTGCGGTGATGGGAAAAATGAGTTTACAAATTTCAAAGCTGTTTTACTTAGCCTGACATTTGAGGGCTTGACTTCAACGTGAGCAGTGTGGGATTCGCTCGGGAGGTGCTGGGGGAAGAGCAGTGCAGGCAGGATGAGGGAAGGTGCAGGCAGAGGAGAACCAGCAGCATCTCTGCCTGGCACCTGCTCTGGGCTAATCTACCCCACTCCAGCCAAGGTCTGGGCTGGCTCAACCAGCCTTAATGTAAAGCTAAAGCTGCCCTTTAGCAAGGCATAAAAGAACTGCAAAGAGGGATGGGGATCAAGGTTTTAAAATAATTAAAAGCCTTTAGGCAGGGAGGACAGAGGTTTACAGCAAATTTAATTAGGACAGGCTTGAGGAAAAGTCATTACCCTGCCACCTGTGCACACGCTCTTTGGGGAGCTGTGACACGTCAGCACAGCAACCTCTGCACAAGGGTCCCCTCACACAGAGTTTAGGAGACAAATCCTCCTGGGGACCAAAATTCTGAGCAATCCCCGTGTGGCAGGTGGTGAGGGAGCAGTGGCTTCAGTGAATTTGTGATGGGAAGGAAAAGAGCAGCAGTGAGGAAGGCAGAGGGGGGGCTGGAGGCACAGGGGCTGCTGACACCCCCACAGCCATCACGAGGAGGGGGGGCCCGGCCCCAGCAGCTGGACAGGGGGCAGGAGGGCAGTGCCCAGGGCTGTCTGTGCCTCTGCAGGCAGGGCAGGGTCAGCATCTGCAGGGCAAGGCACGCTCAGGATGCATCTGGGAAGTCAGATCCAAGCAAGGAAAGCAAAACAGGCAGGACAAGTTGGGAGGGGTGCGTGGGTGCTGGAGGAGCAGCAGCACTGATATCTCATGCATGAAGATCCCTGATCACTGCTGGACTTGTAACTCAGCAAACAGCACTTCAGTGTCCATACCTGGCACTCTAAGGGCTTTTCTAAATGTTTTATAGAAATCATGTATTATTTGCACTTCTCTCCCTCTGTGCAGAGCTCCTCCCTCCCCACAGCTGGCAGGTTGTGCTGATGGCATCTCTGCCTCCCTTTCTCAAAGGCCTCCCTGAGCTCACAAAGCAAAGGCTCTGGTGGGATGCAGAGGAGGGCTGCAGAGCCTGTCACAGACTAACAGGATTTGTCTCCTGTCAGCTCCCAGAGGCTGGGAAGGTGAGGTTGGCAGCAGCACTCCCTGTGCCAGGACAGCTGGAGCCTGCACACCCCAGAGCACTAACCCAGGCAGAGGGAGAGCAGCAAGCCCAGGAGAGCTGGCAGAGAACCCCAGTGCTCCAGCAGATCAGGAGTGCTGCCCATGGGTCATTATACCCTAAGCAGCCAAAGAGCTTTAAAAAGTGAAACTGGGGGTGGGGGGGGAAGTGTCTCTTCCGTGTTCAAACTCATGCAAGCCAAGTCCCTGCCCAGAATAAATTGTGCAGAGGCCAAATCTGAAAATAGGTTTTGTTGTAAAAAACGCTGACAACTGTCCTTAGTGAGAGTGCCTCAAATAGTGCTCATGTCAGCCACGAGGGACTGAACAGTCCCCGGGTGAAAAGCTCAGGGACAGAGACAAGGGGAGGGTGAAACACAGCTGAGACCCTTTGTAGTGCTTTGCCCTGGACTACTCCACGCAGGTCCTCACCCCAGCATATTTAAGATCAGCAAGAGAACTGCAGCTTTGGCCAACAGCCTCAGCACTCACCACCTTACCCAGCATCAGCAGGGAGAGCCAAAACCAGGACTAGGACTCCAAGGCTAAGGAGGGAGAAGGAGCCCGTTCCCGGGAGCCTCGGTGCCATGGTGTCAGTGAGCCTCCAAAACCTGCCAGGGGAGGAGAGGAGAGAAAAGAGAGTTTATTTACTAGGGAAAAGCAATCCTGTTAGTTCAGTTTTACACCTCAGTTCATTCATGTTAGCCAGCAGTTTTTCTGGAGTCCTGTATTTGAAATTCCAGAGAACCACCCCAGGGACATAAGGCAGCAGCATCCCCAGGAGCACTGCTGGCCCTGGGGAAGTCGCAGCATGGGGTCAGAGCCAAGCGTGTAAATACACATACAAACCCTCACCCCACCCTCACAGCAGATCCAGCAGCTCCCCAGATGCCTAACTCCACTCCCAAAATGACCACACTGGCTCTTCTTCCAATCATTCCTTCCTCCACCTCACCCTATAGTCTCAGTCACCGCCTGCCCCTCGCAGCAGTTCCCAGCTCCCCTGGTATCTGTGCTACCCTGGGGACATCCACGCAGCAGAGACACTTGCAAAGTCTCAAGACCCTTTCCTTTCCACCCCCCCAAACGTATTTTTCTAGACAGTTAGGCCCTCATTTAATTCTGGTAATGACACTGGCAGAAATTATTATTAAGTTTGAGCACTGAGGCCCAAGGTGGTGGGAATGTTCGACTGTACTACACTTAGGGCGCTCAGATTTTTCATTAATGCTCAGTTTTACTTTTATTGTGATGTTATTGCACGTTTAACTGCCTTCCCCTTTTATGTATGTCATTATGTTGATGCACCTTGGAGCAGCACTGCCAAGCAACAGCCTGCATAAATACAGCTTGTCGTGACGTCTCCCCATCACGACACTTCACGGTGGCACGGGGGGGATTCAGCCCAGCAGAGGCTCAGCTCTGTGCCACACAGGCATAAATGGCCAGTGGGAGCCCCCAGAGCCATCAGTGGAGGCTCAGTTCAATCCCAGCATTCAGAAACCAGGGCAAGGTGCTGCTGGCCAGTCAAATCTGACCTCTGGGTTTCGCCACTCAATAGGCACCAACGCTGCAGAGCCTCAGGCAGCTCCCTCCAGCACTGAAGGAGATGCTGGGTTGAAAGCCAGCCCCCAGCACGTGAATGGCAATTCTCAGCTGGTGGAGGGTGCCCCAGGATGCAGAGGGCAGGTGAACTACGTAAGTACTACCAAGAAGCAGGGGTTTCTGCACAGGGACAGGAGGGACAGGAGCTCCCAGCAGAAGTCCCATGCAGAGGGTGTAGGGAGCTCAGCCAAGCAGGATGGAAATACCTGGAGGTCACATATGTCATCTGTGTGCAGAAATGTGTGTGTGACTACCCCTGCCACAGACAACTGGAAGAGGAGAAGGGTCACAAGGTCAGGCTGGGCCATGTGTTATGTCACATTTCTACGTTTAGAAGAGCCTAAATCTCTGTCTCTGGTCACCCCACAGCATTTTGGCCCCAAAGTCTCCCTGGACCTTGCTTTTTAGCTCTAGGAGGACATGAGCTGCCAGGCAGGCAGAAGGTAAGAAAGAGCCAGACACTACCAGTCCTTACCACCCACCTCAGCTTTTGTTCTGGCAAGATAATTCACTGACAGCAGGCACAGGGTGGGGGAAAAAATAGTACTGGGCTCTAGTCACCTGTATCTTCCTCCCCACCACTCATTTAAAATCCTTGCAAATGTCAATGCTTGGGCCTTATTTAATCAGGATGCTACCTAGGGAAGCTCAGCCTTCCCACCAAAGGAGGCTGCAGGAGCCTCTGGCACAGACACAGCTACACGTCTGGTGAGAAAAGCCCCGATTTGGGATGGTTGCCCTGGCTCCCACCACTTTCCAGCTCAGAAGGGACACACGGTCTTGGAAATTGAAGTATTTGCTGATGAAGCACAAATTAACAGGCTGAACATCTGTTCTGTGGGAAATTCCAACATTTCGGGCAGACTCGTTCCAAATCACAACAAGGACAGCTAAAACGTTGATGTTTCTCACAAGGCAAATCCAGAACTCCTTCACTAAGCAGCTCCTTAACAGATTTCCTTTCAACTTTTCCCTTTCATTTCCCTTTAACTTGCATATTATACAATAGGATTTAATTGATTTTTTTTTCCTAAGGCAATTTCAAACACTAGCCAAAAGCAAAAAAAAGAACCATTGCTGCCTTCCCTCTTCCCTCCCCACACCACAGTGAAAAGTTTTCATTGAAGTCAACATTTTCCCAATCAACTGCTGATTTCAAGAATTGGCTTGTTTGGGCAGAATTTGCACTGCCAGCATGTTTTGACCAGGGATACCACACAAATGAGGATGCTTTGGATTTGCAGCAGGTGCCTCTTGGCTCTGCAGGGCCTGTTCTGACTCCTCCAGAACATTTGGGACCGTCTTTATGAGATTTGGTGAGACCCTGGGTGGGTGATTGTGTGCACCAAAGGTGGAACAGAGCTTCTAAAGAAAGGAGTACCTGAAAAATGGAGCAACAAGGCAATTCAGAGGGACAGGAGCAGTGACAGAAGCCAGAAGCACTTACACTTTCCACGTAGGTGTATATAAGATGTACCTGTCTGTGGCAAGAAGCTCTAAACCACTGCAATTCCCCAAAACTTTGTTCATACAGTTTTCCTTCAATATTATAGAGAGATGAAGGGCTCATTTTCTACTTTGGGTAGTTCTGTTGAGGAAGGTGCTAGCCAAGGATAACAGGGCTGCTTGAATGAAGTCAAATATGTGCTTAAGTTATTTTAAGCATCAGAACCTGTTCCATATAGCTGCACTGAGAGAAAAAATCTGTTTTCACTACTTGCCCAGGTGAATATTTTGCCAGCCACGTCTCAGTTTGTTCACACTGACAATGTCCCCAAATTGGGGTGTGATGATTTGCTATGGCTGCACTTACAGACTCAGGAAGGACAACACAGGTTGGAAAACAGCTTGGCACTGTTTTCTACCACTTTCCTTTGGTTCCTGCACTGCATTTTTCTTGGGGAGCTGGATAGAAGAGGCTGTGTGGCATTTTCCTTGTTCTTTGGCTACTTTACACTCAGAGATGGATTGAGAGCAGACTCAGTCCTGAGAATGGTGGCTGACATTGCTGAAGAACACAAGGGCTTTAACTGGTGGTGACAAACCCTGGTAGCCTCGGGCCATTGAGCCAGGGCTGACCAGGCAATGCTGGGGGAGCAGCAGAAAGAACAACCCCCTTCCAGCACTGCTCATCACCCTACTGACAAGCAGGAAACACAGAGAATTCTCTGGAGAATTCAAGGAGGTTGTCGCAGAAGAGTAGGTTTCACCCTTCAGACACTTTAAGGGGTCTTCCAAAGCTCTCCACAGCCAGATCCTAGTGTGGTTCCCACGGCACAACAGCTCTCAGCATTGCTTCTCCCCTTTCCCCAGGACTTTTGCTAGTCCAGGCCCAGCACGAACCACAGGCACACACAGAATCCCAGCCAGTGCAGGTGCTTCACAAGCCCAATAGCTACTGGCACAGCCTCTCTAGCAAAATCAGCTTGTAAAATCAGCCCTGGTTTCAACAGCCCGGTAACTGAGCTCCTCAGATTTGGCACAGGAGAGCTGCTCTCAGGGAGGAGGCTCTGGCAGAGCAGGCGAGGGGGTCCCTGGGTGCACAGGGAAGGGAAGGGATGGGAACACCCATGAGTGTGCCTCGGGAAAAGTAACACTGGAGCTCCTCCAGCCCGCACTGGTGCTGCCCTTGCAGAAGGCTATTCAGCTGTCACTTCCCACTCAGGAAGGTGGCAACAGTGAGACAAGCCAACATCTTGATCTGAACACCTGCAGGGATCCCTGGTCCTCGGGGAACAGTGGGGGAGGATGCGTGCAACCTGCACTTCAGTGCACGTAACCAAGTGAGGGTTTAGGAATGTTAATTGAATATTAACAGCCTCAAAGAAGAAAAAAAAAAACCAACAAAATCTCGTACTAGGACTTACTGAAAGGAAAACTGCACAGAGTTCATGAAGAAAAGAACAGAATGCCAAGATTCCTAAGCTCAGAAAAGTGATACAACTCCTTAGGCTGACCCCTCTTTCATGTAAGTTAAAGAACATCAGCCCAGAGCTTCTGGTTCTGAGCTGTGTCTACGCAAGATGGAGTCTACAGGGACGGTACGTGTTGAAAGCAGCTCTGCATTTCCTTCCTCCATCTGTCCATTGCTCACTCCTTAATGGCACAGTTAGCAAACACATTCATCACTAACTGTGCAGTTGCTGGTAACCTCCACAGCTGAATCCAATGCAGATTTCCTAAGGAGCCCTGCTAACACTTTGCAGCTGGAATCCAGCAATACTTGGAGTTTACAACACTGTGCACTCTGGAATTTGGCAGGTGTCTTTATAAGCACGTACCTAACGGCTTCATAAACATCCCCACTCCTCTCCAACACACACAGTCTGTCTGTCCAATCTCCAGAGCATCAGAACACTCCAGAGAAACACAGCCTTCCTGTTGGATGTGCTACGAACAAGGAATTGGAAAAGCTTCCTTCTCCTCATGACAGCAACACTCTCCAGCCCCTGCTCCTACTGAAGTGGGTTTGGGAACCAAAAAAAGTGCTGGAACCTTCCAGATCAGCAAGGTACCCTGGTAACTATGCTAACATTGGGTATCTCCTGACTTGGCATACTGAGCCTGATCTTCCCAGAAATCCTTATGCTAGAAACCATTAAATATTCTGAAATGCTTTCCTAGGAAAGAGTGATTAGCACAGGCTTACTGCTGACAAGGGAAAGACAGATAGAGCTCTGGAGGTGGAGACTGAAAGGTAAAGCTTGCAAAAAAACCTGGGAGAACAGCCCAGAAAGGGGGATACTGCAAGAACCAGAAAGGCAATGAAGGCAGAAAAGGCCCATCAACCCAACCAGGTACATTTGGGAGAGGCCCATCACTATGTCACCCAAATTAGTGCCTCCTAGGAGCCAAGGGAACAATCTGATTCACTTAACAATAGTCTCCCCATGCAGGCAGCTTTCACAAAGCAGCCCAAAGGACATATTTGCCCCACCACTGCACCCAGAGATGCTGTCTACCTGCAATGTCATTTGATCAGCATTCCCACATGCCGTGCATGGGCATTGGCAGTACCAGCTGAAGGAATGCCGAGCACCAACAGCTCCCACTCAGCCCCCAGGACCTGCAGCAGCTCCACATCTTTTGCCACATCAGGTGTCTCAGGGAGGGGTGTGGAACAAGGAGCTGATGCTGGGAAGCCAGCTGGAAAACAAGATTGGGAAGAAGAGGCAGCTTCAGTCCAAAAGCCCAAGTACAAGCACTTCCATGCAGGGACAAGAGGGTGATCCAGACCCTGGTGGTGTCAAGCACTATCCACCCACCTGCACAGTGGCACAGCCAACACAGTGCCACAGATGACCTCACAACACCTGCACGTTTACCCCCAGAAGTCAGGTGCCTTTGAACAGCTCAAGAAGCTCATTAAAGCCCTTCCTGTCGCCCTGGAGCCTCTGCAAAACAGGTCCCAGGCAGCAGGAGAGATCCTTCAACACCTCCCAAGGATTGCAAAATCATCCAGCCTGCACGGGCTGTGCTCTGCCCAACTGTCCCCGACCCCATGAGCACACCAGTGTTGTGGTGATGTCTGCTGTGCCTCTTCAGTGCTCCTCTGGGTCAAGCTCCAAGCTCTCTCCGCAGAGACAGCAGCCAGCGAGCGCTCAGCACAGCAGCAAACGCAGGCGATGCACATGCTGCCCTGGGTCCCTGTTAGGGAGTTTTTCCTTCAGTTCTCAATCATTTCAGCTAAAAAGGAGGGTCCCTTGGAATAAAAGCATGTTTTTGTTTGAGGGCAGGGGCAGCAGGGGTTCCTCTGGAGGCCTAGAAGTGATAAAATGAGAGACTGTGGTGTTTCAGAAGACCCTTGTCTCGCATCCCTTTGCCTCCCAGGTTGTTTGCATCCCTTTGTTCTCAAACAAGCTCACTGGGATGCACAGCACAGGCACAGACACCCAAGCCAGCACATACTGGAAGCAATCCAGCCCTGCCAGCATCGTGCTCTACCTGCACCAGCCAGCTCAGGGCCAGGCTGGGTTTGCTACCCCGGACCAAGACGAGTGCTCTGCTTCCATCACCTGAGGTAGTCTGGATTTCTCCGACTTGCCTCTAGTTTAGTCTTGAGCCACTGAGGTGCTGCTGAAGGCCAGAAGCTACTCCAGTGATTTACAGAAATCAGAGAACAAGAACAGGCAGCAGAACCTCCGCCTACCTGAATCAAACTTGCTGTTTACCATCTACTTAGAGGAACAGCACTGGCTCACAGCGAGGGGCGCATGGCAGAGGAACCACACGGTCTTCATCTCACAGGCATGAAAATGTTTGTGCTTACCTACCCAAGAGGCACACATTGGCTCGTCCCTGCACACACACACACTGCACTAGCCATAAACAACCCTCCCATGAATCTGCCACACACACAGAAGGTACGAGGCACACGTGATGGTTACCAAATGTGTCGTCTGCGGCTCTGCAAGAGATGCCAGCGGAAGAGGACACTCGGAACCAGGGGAACAAAGCAAAGAAATTAAAGGTTTAGATCAACACGTAAATCTTGAGAGCAAGCCTCAGAGTGGGTTTCTTCTGTAAGTGGATCTGCTGGTAACGAAGACAGAAGGTCTGTGCCCAACTCCCAACCCAGCTTTAATTTTTCAAAATGAGAAGCCGCTTGACAGCTTTTCCTCATCAAAACAAAATTAATCCCAGTATTGCATCTCACTACTAAAAAACACATCCAGAGGGACTGTAGAGTGATTCACACCCACAACTGCTATGGGAAACCGTTTGCACTCACAGTGTAACAAGCCAACACTGATTCACCCACATAATTACAGGCAGACACTGATTCACAGCTACTGCAACTGCAGACAGACTGACTCACAATCAAGGCAACTGCAGACAGACTGAGGCTCACAAGCACAACTGGAAATACAACCGTGCTGACAATATCCACAGTCTTCAATCATGTGCACACACAAATCTTTGGAAAACTGGCTATCACCCTCACCAGTGTAAACACTGCGTGTCAAGCCCTGCGTTTTTTGCTGGCGCTTTTGACCTTCACCCCACAGCCATTTTTCCCTCCCTGATGGAACAATATCCACACCTCAGCAGCTGTCCCTTCTCTGACAGCCCTCACACTCGCCAAGCACAACGGGCAGAGCCTGACCCCAGGAGCAGAGCTGCGTGGGGCACGTTCAGACACACCGTGCACACGGGCACAGTAAGAGCATACGGGGCAACACATCAACGTGCATCCAGCCTGGTACCACACACGGCTACGCCAGCTGCGCTGACTTCTCCTTTCCAGAACATAAGTAAATGCAAGCCAAGTATAATACATTTAGCCCATGGGCAAAGGAGATGGCAAAAGACTCACTACTGGGCAAAAGCTTGAAAAGCTGGATTATTTACTACACTCTCTGGCTGGGTATGTAATTATGTCAGTGTTCAGCCTGGGTATTGTGCTACTTTTTGTAAACAGTTGGCAGGAATACTCCGACTGAGACGAGGGGCTGGGCTGCATCTCCAGTGCTGAGAGAAGCAGGCTGAAGAGGACACGGTCTACTTAGACAAAAAGAAACTGAGATGAAAGAACAGACTAAGCAGGAAAAGACGACCAAGAGGGTGAGAGCGAAGTGGGACAGGTAGCAGTGTACAGACAAAGAAGAAAGAGGAAAGGAGAAAGGACAGGAGAAAAGCTCACTGATGCAGACTTGCGATAAGAAGCTCCAAAGCGAGGAAAAGCAGCAGCCACCCAATGCCGAGCGAGTCTCGCAGCGGTGCAGACAATGCATCTGTGCCTCCCCACACGCTGGGCTCTGCTACACGCTGCCAGCCAGGAGGAGATTCCAGAGGAAAGGACACAGCAGCCTCCAGGCAAACATGTGCCGAGGGCCCGGGTGCAGCCGCAACACTTCCAGCTGCTCGGAGCTCTCTCGGAAAAGAGCGGGAGGGTCAGGCTGTCACCTCTGTGCGTGTTTGTGTGTGTGTGTGTGCTGCAGGGCACACAGACACCATGGGCACAGGCTGAAGGGCAGGCTGGCAAAACTCCACCGGAACAGCATCACCTCGAAACACCCCGAAATCCCTTATCCTCCAGGGCAAAGAGAAAGTTAAGAGATACACTACGGGAAGGACTCGCCCGAACCACAAGTAGCATCTTCTAGTTGTGGGCTGGTCCTGCCTCAGCACCTGCTATTTTTCTCCCCTAAAGGAAGCTAAAAGGACCAAAGGGTGAGGGAGCAAACTGGCTCTGCTGCTGCTGCCGCTGTCAAAACCAGTCGGGTGAGCAGCCAGTCCAAGCTGCTCCTGCTTGCCCACGGCAGTGGGACTCTCACCAGAGGGTCCCAGCTCTCTCTTTCTGTCTGAGGATGTTGCTGTGTTAGCAGCCAGTCAGCAGCAGATTTGGGGGAGACACTACAGATGCAATTGGCCAGGGAAATGAACTATTTGTTCAGTTGTACTTCTCTGGTCCAGGCGAGAATCACTCTGGCAGAAGGCAGAGCAAGGAACAATGGATAAGTGTTGCAGTGGGGACTGTCTACCGCTTAATTGCATTAGGCTACTCATTTTTAATGATCCGTATTTCAGTCTCAGTAACTCCAGAGAAAGGAGAAAACATCTGTAGCTCTTTTGCATCTCTCTCCTTCCATACCAGCCTCAGCGACCACAGCCCCCAACACTCCTTTCCCTCCCCACCCCGACACAGCATCTGTGCCCCTTAGGCCCGGCTGCAGGATTCCGGGGGAAATTCGACTTTGCTTTACTACACCGGTCTCCCCGCTCAGCCTTTCCCCCGCATTCCCCGTCCGGGTTCAGGAAGGGGTCTCAGGATTACCCTTGCCCAGACATTTCTCACCGCAGCCTCTCCCCCCTCTCTCCATCCGGCAGCTCCAGGCGGGTGGGCTGGATCCCCGGGGGTCCCCGACGGGGAGCACCCCCGGCACGGCTCCGGCCCGACAAGCGCCGGAGTTGCCGCGGGAACGAAGATACTCCGACCCCGCGGCTGCCCAGCCGAGCCTCCCCCCGCCCGAGGGATGCGCTTAGGGCAGAGCCGCCCCCCTCCCCCGCCGCTCTGCCTATTGTTCACCGGCCCCCACACAGTAGCCAGGGGCCGGCGCAGCCCCGCGGAGCCCCATCCCCAAAGCCAGGTCCGCACTGCCCGCCGCGTTCCCCGCTGCCCCAGCGCCCTCCGGGGCGCATCTCCGCGGGGGATGCGCGGAGCGGAGCGGGGAGCCCCGCGGGGAGCGGGGACACGACGCGGCGCCGCGCCCCGCCCGCGCCACACTCACCACCGCGCCCGCTGCCCCGGCGGGGGGCTCGGGGGGCGGCCGGAGCCCGCTCCGCTCCGCAGCGCTCCGCGGGGCTGCGCGCCCCCAGCCCGCCGTGCCGGGGCTGCCAGAGCCGCCTGCGCGCTGCTCCGGCCGCGGCGAGCGAGGCAGAGAGGGAGGGAGGGAGGGGAGCAGCATCCCCCCGCCTTCCTCCTCCTCTCCTCCTCCTTCTCCCCGCGCCCCGGAGGAGGGTTTACCCACCGGCTTTGTGCGGAGCCGCCCGCCCCGCCGCGTAGGCAGCGGGCACGGGGCGCCGCCGCTCTCGCTGCCCCGGCTTGGGGCCGCCTCCCCTCCCCGAAAGCGTTTGGTGCCCCGGGGTCCTCCGGCAAGCCCCGGCCTCACAGCGCCGCGGCGGCCCCCGCCATCCTTTCCGCGCAGGAGGACGAGCAGAGCGAGGCTGGCTGCTCCCAGCGTCTACCTGTTGAAGGGGGGAGCTCCCCGAGGTGCTGATGCTCTGGGAAGGAGGGGGGCAGTACCCCGAGGGGTGCGCTGCGCCCCAGCTCCTGCCGACCTGCCTCCACACCGCACGGCCTGGCCGGATCCCCGGTCTGCCAGCGGGAAAGGCAAGTTTGGCCCCGCAAGTTGGAATTGCCGAGGTTTATGTCGCAATAAAACGATACGCAGAGGAAAACAAACGCAGGGAAGAGGAGGGGAGGAAGAGAGGTTAAAACGCGGCAGGGAGTAGGCAGTGAAAGCAAGGGTAGAATCAGCGTGCAAGTGCAGCGATGCCAGAGGAAGGGTAATGCACGAAGCCCTGGCCAGAGCTGGCTGGGCTTTGGAGGTTTTGCAGAGCCACACGACAGCGGAGCTGGGAAGGCGAAAGCTGACAGTAAGGTGCACTCAAAATATATTGTCCCTGCAGAGCTCTCCTCGGTGAGCACGCAGTGCAAGGCTCAGCCGCAGCTGTGACTCCAAGGTACATAACCCCTTCCTCCGTCTCTGAGGATGCAGGGTGGGATAAAGGACCATAACCTGCAGGCATCACAGACCACCCCAAAACTCCTCGAAATTACTCTTGGTTTTGAATGCTTAAAATGACATGAAAACATTCTTTAGGATAAGGGCCCTCAAGGCATGGGTGATTAAATCCAGTTTAACTGTCAGTTCTCTGCATTTGGATATTAGAAAATGACCCAGTTCTTGCTTCCAGGAGAAAGGTGGGGGCAATCACTCTTCTACCTCACCCCTACATACCACAGCCATCCTGCCTTTGGTGAGATAGGAGCATTCATCATGACATATTGCTGGACAGTAAGAGGAGAATATAGTCTGAAAGTAAAATTTCAGCTTCCTATGACCTGACCATGGTCTTTACTAATCCATGCATCCAGATACATCTGTTAGCAGAGGTTCAAATGCCAGTTCTGCTTTCCTCTGCTGAGTAGGGTCCATAGGCCAGACCTGATGAGCTCACAAGATCTGAAGGCCAACATCTTGAACAAATACTGAGCACAGTCCAACACAGTGCCCCCACAATCAAATCTGCCATCTTTTAGACCAGAGGAGGAAGAGTCCTTGGTGTTACTGCAACACTTGGCTCCTTTACAGGAACTCTGTGGCTTCCACAAACTGTGTGTAATCAAGATAAGTTTCTCCAGCCCTCAGCATTACGTCCAACCCCAGCCGACGCAGATTAAACACTCACAGGACAATTTTGCAGCATCAACAAGACCTTCAAGTTATTATTTTCTAGTTTCTGCAAGATATTTTGACTGAGTAGCAGGGAGCTTACTTTTGAGATCAAGTGGGGACAGCCAACATTTTGAATTGTCCTTAAACTGCTCATATATGAATGACAACAACACATGGTATGGGGCTATTCCCATTTTTAAAAAGTCTGTTTCTGCATTGGATTCCTCCTGCCACACTATAAAGCACCACTCAGGAGGACAGCTGTGTGTGCATGCCAGCAGAGGAGCTTTTTTTGCTGGTCTCCAAAATCAGAACAAATCGTAGGGAAATTCATACTGGGAGAGATTTCAGGACACCAGCTAGTCCAACCTCCTACTGAGAGCATGACCAGCCAAGGAAGAGCCATGAAAGCAACACAATTTGGCCATACTGATTCACACAATTTCTGCTTACATCTGAGTTTCCTCCAAGGCACATTTTCTCTTTCTGATTTACATGCTTGTGAACAAAAGCATATTGGAAAGGGAACAGGGAAGAGCTCAGAGGGAGTCCCAAGGCACATCCACTCACTTGGCTAAAAGCCCCAAGGACCTGGTCCACCACCTTCCCACTAGAAGGTGACACTCCCTTGGAGAATATCACTGAGATGGCCATGCCCAGAGATGGGACCAGACTCAAGAACGCTGAGGCTTGAGGGTGAGAGCAGAAGTGGTCCTAACACTTTTTCTTCTTCCTTTCCAAACTGATTCAGTTGCTGGCATGGACTGCCTTGGATATGAGAAGAGGCACGAAACAGAATCAGAGAGACAGGCACATCCGGAGACAGAAATGACTCAGGATTTTAAATGGCTCATATTGAAGAACATTCCAAGATTTACAGATTTAAGTAGTGCTAACAATAGTCACAGACAATGGAAACCATGCTTCTCTTGAGGCCTGTTCGTCCATGAGCAACAGCCATACAGACTTCCCCAGGAGCAACATATCTCACTCTGCCCTGAGATGCCTTCACTGAAGACTGCCTCCTCTGCTCAGAGACCTCCTCTGACTCTGCCAGCAGCCTCAAATAGTCTTGGGCATAAAAGGCCCTTTTTCATAAAAGCTTTTCCAAAAATCTAAAACTCGAATTAGTTTCCTCCCCTTGTAGCCACAGCACACACCACGTTCTTACTGAGGTGGGGGAAGAGGCCTTAGTTGGGGTCAGACAGAAGAGAAAGCACAAGCTGTAGCCACATGAACAGTGAGCTGCTAAGAGCAGAGCAAGAGGTAGAGCACCTAAACCCCATCCTAAAGTAGGAAGCCTGGGGACATGCCCTTTGCAGCCCTTTCTGCCCCTCCAGATGTGCTGATCCACACCACATCAGCTCACACAAATCCTTGGCAGAGCGGGTACCAGTGCACCACAGCAAGGCCTGCCTCCACCTGCCAAACCACGGATCAAAATCTCCACCACTCAGAATCCTCCTGGCTTAGAGAGACTGCACCAGACAGATCCCAAAGCTCTTCAGGCCCCTTTATGGTTTTCCTGCCATAGGAAGGGCTGGGCTGGCTCATCCCACCATCTCGCCCTGCAGGGACATGAAGGGAGGCCCCGTTAAATGATGGAGGCAGTGGAAATCCTCTCTCATCCCAGCCAGTGCCAAAAACCAACTGACCCATAAGGGAAGTGAGTATTCCTACCACCTGGAGAGGGCATGATGACAGAATTAAGATACAAAGGTTATCCAGCAGCAGCACAGGATGGGTTTGAACAACAGAAGATGCTGTTGGGGGCAGGGGAACAGGGTTTGGCCAGGGAAGCAGGCAGTAGCTAGCTTAAGAAATCCAACTTCAGACCACCTTTTTTTGGGGGGGTAAGGGTAGTATTATCAGTATCTGGCATTACTAGCTGTAATTGCCTTGATCTCTGCTCTGCTCAGAAGCAAAGGTAACCCTCCATTAAGAGCATCACTCTCTGTGGATACATCCATCAATTTAGGAGACATAAAAACATCTTGTGAAAACTGTAAGCAATTATCTTTTAATGCACCACTCCATCATAAGGCTTTTTATTTCTTTCTTAAACTATATACCCTCCTCTTCCCTGCTGGAACAGCTCCCTGAACTCTGGCACACTCCGGGGGCTCATGGCTTCGAGGCAAACCCTTCTTATGGTGCTCAGGGTTAAAATATGGCTGTCACCATATTACTCAAAATGGAAGCAGAGCAGCCTGGGAATATCTTGCTAAGAATTAGCTAAGCCTTTCCCTCCCATCACCCTGCTCAACCAGCCAGAATTCAAGTATGCTTGGTTTTAGGTCCGTGCTACGGTGCCCTTGAACTGAGTGGAACTGCAGGCTTAAACCCTGCAATAGCAAAGCAGAAGGGTCCAAGAGAGCTGGCTGCAGTCATGTTGCAATAAAGGAGTGAGCCAGGGAGCATCTGAGCCTCCCTGGTGCTGAAAGGCAGAAGGGCCGAGGGGGCACGTCCTGGTAACACAGCGTTCCACGGGGCACTGGGCAGCACAGGCCTGCTCCAAGGATGAAGGATCATCAGCACAGGGAGGACACTGCAGTTAGAAAGGTCCTGACTGCTCCTGTGCAGGCACCTGCCTTGGCACGGAGCAGCTGATGTGTGGAGAAAACAGGACCCAGTGCTGAGCACAGCGGAGTCCTTCGTACCAGTCCTGTGTGAGGCAGCCCCTGCAAGCTGACATTGCCTTTGGAGCCCTCTCCTGCAGCCAGCCCACAGACAGGAGATCAGAATAAAAGATCCTCTCCCTGTATAGGGGTCCAGCCACTTCCCTAAAAATTGCTGGTCCCACTCACTGCCAAGGAGCACCACAATGACCCCTCTGCTTCCCAAAGAGCTGGGAGAAGGGGGCTCTTTCCTCCCGTCACCCCTTCCATTCTCAAAGCACTGAGGGCCATCTCAACAGCCTTACAGACCAAACTCCTGTCCTCCTCTCGCTCCCCATCCCCACCTGGCCAGCTGCCCCTTCTCCCCACCCCACTGCTCTCTGCAGCCATAGCAGCGTCAGAGCCGGCTGCTGCCGGTGCTTTATTAGCCCATCTCCATGGCAACTCGCCTCCAGCTTCACACGGAGAGACCCCCGTCTCCTTCTGGCCGTAAATCAGCCACCTGCCCGCGCCCTCGGGCAGAGACGGGGTCACAGCTCACCCCGGGCGCTGCCACCGTCCCAGCCTCCCTGCCAGGGCTGCACCGTGCCCTCAGCAGGCACAGCAGAGCTGCCACTCGCCCTGTGTGGCATCACATGGGCACCCCTCAAACAAACTCTAATAGTCTTCTCAATCCAAAAGCTGGTGGTTTGGAGCCACCCGTACAAACCAGCAATGAGCTGGTGCTCTGCTGCCCCCAGGGAGGGAGCAGAGTCCCGGGCCAGCCCCCAGCCAACAGGAGTAGCACTGGGCTGAGGCAGAAAGGCAGCATTTCCTTCCCCCATGGGAAGGCACTCCATGTCCGTGAAGCCTTGCTGGAGGGAATGAAGAGCCCCCCAAAATGCTGTGTTCTCCCTGCTGTCCAGAAACAGCTCAAGAGCAACCTTTACCCTCACATAGTTCAAAGCAGGTGACTAGAATCTGCTGGTCCCCACAAGAACTGACTTCCCTACACACATTTCTTTCCTTGGGGCACTGGGAAGGGGCTGCAGAACATGCTCCTTTCACCCTCTCAAACACACAGCAAACACTGTGTTCTTGCTGCTGAAATTCTCCCCCTCCAAACCTCAGAAAACTGCAAAGCTTTCTCTTTGCATCCCACATGTTATGCAGTTTGTCACTTCATCCATAAATTTCAAGCACCTGATGACGTTGGGGCTAAATCCTGGCAAGAAGCTGCAAAGGTGGCTCCTGCCACAAGAATTTTAGTCAACAGAAGCCTGGCAAAGCAAGTGAGAAGTAAAGTATCATATTCAGGAAGCTGCTGGAGCACTGCAGAGCGGTGCTGGTGGGAAGAAGGTGGTGATGGGCTAAGGCAGAGCCATCAAAGAACTCCTCTGAGGTCACACACACAGTCCACAAGCAAGCAGACAGGTCAAATGTGCACTAGTGGAAAAGATGATCCTTTTCCCTCCCCTTTCCACATTCCCTGAGAGGGACTGCTCTACTTATATAATCCCAAGGGGTGCTTGCAGTGTTTCTATACGAGACCACATAAATCTTGGTGCCTTAGACAGGGGCTCCAGAGTACCTGGGGGTTTATCTGTAGCTCAGACACGCCCAAGGAAATCCAGCAGCGAGCACTGCCATAGCTACGTATCTTCATTTCACACAGATGCTCAATGTGCATCCCCACACGACAACTCACAGAGCTAAAAAACCCTTCTTGCAAGGCACTGCAGAGCTCAAGGTCTGTGGCTCAGCAGATCCTGGTAAAGCAAAGAGCTGGAGCCTTGTTTCTATGGCAAAACATGTCCACCCAAACCTCCAGAAGCCACGTCCAACTACACAGGGAAGTACCAGAGCTTTTAGCAGGGATAGCTGCCTCCAATTCCAGCAGCTGTAATGCTGGCCGTGGAACAAATTCATAAAAGCTAATGGGCCTGAAAGACACTATTTGTCCTGCAGTCCCTTGGCAAGAGCAAAAATAAACCTGGAGAGACAGACCTGCACACGTACTCTTTCTTTTCTCTTCTACAGTTACAACAGCAGCATCAGTTCAAAAATGCCCCTGTGGAGTCATAAGGTTTTCAGTGGCTCAGCACTTCTATTTCTAACATTGCTCATGCTTGTCAAGTCCAAATATTCTTAAACAACTTAGATACCCAACACTCACCTAAAGCAAGTGCTTAAGAAGTCTGGCTTGAAGAGTCCTGCTACTTTGTTTTCCTGATCCGGGGTCCTTCTGAGTTTGTTTCTGCACTCACAGAGCTGTGAAGTCATTTTTTATTCAGAAGGAATGAAGAGTGGCATGGAGCCAAAACCTGGAACTTGAAACAGGCCCAAATATGGGGAGGTTCACACCAAAAATTGCAGGGTTGACAGCACTAGCTGAAGTGTTTGGAAAATGCCCTATGTTCATGTTACAAGCAATATGTTATTCCAGGTCTTCTCTCCCCTCCAAATACGTTTCCCAGCTTTCTTTGTCAACAGGTCTCATCACAGTTTGATAGGCTGAGCTCAGTTTTCAGCTGCCCACCAAGCAGCAGCAAGCCCCCAGCACAAAGGTGTTGCTGAGCTTCAGGTGCAAAGGTCATTAGGACAAAAAAAATCTGAAGAGAAGGGTCAAATTTGATGCACTCAGAAACCTATCCCATCTGGACACTGACTGTACTTCCATCAAAGCAGCAATTTTAGGATCCTGTCCATCAAACAGGATAGTCAGCCACGCAATATGGTTGCAGACAGAGCCTGTTAGCAGGAGAGAAGTGTCCCAAAGACCTCAGCTGAACCTGCTGCTTTAACAGAGCTCTAAATGTCACCACATTGCCTGTGCTGTGGCCCCTGAAAGGATTCATATGCTGTCACGTTTGGTGACGTTTACAAGGAGCACAGGAAGCTGAGGCCACCACCTAACACTGAGTGGATCTTCCCACCTCCAATTAGGTGAAGCAAAGCAGCGGAGACCCAGGTAATAAGAGCTCTTGGTGGTATTAAGGTGGCTACAGGTCCCAGGGCAGGCAGCTGGAACTCCCTGCTGGCACAGAGCTTTGGAGGATCCAGCTGTAGTTGTGACTACAGATGTACAGCTGATAGTCAGTGCTCTCCCAGGGGTTTGGGTTTCTTTTTCCAGGGTAAACAGGTCAGAGACAAAAAGCAAGAGGAGTCGTGCGTTGGATGACGGGAAGGCACAGGGCAGAGCAAAGCAGTTCTGCCACAGGGCACAGAGACAGGCAGATGTTCTGCTGCTATCAGCTGCCTGGCACTGGGACATGGAGCCTCTGGAAACACAGCCAGCCTCAGCCAAATAGGAAAACACAGAGCCAGGGAATCAAAGGACACTCCAAATGAGAAAAGAGATGCTGTAACTGCCCCCAAACCAGCAATACTCCTGACAGGCCAAGCTGCACGATCCAGAACAGCCCTACACAGAGGGAAGCCCTGAAGCTGGTTGGCCTGTGATGTTTCCACTGAGCTCCACACCCCAAAGCCTACCAAGCTTCAATACTGGGAAATTTAAACCATCAGCTTTTCTTAAGTCTTCTCCCTCTCACACCAGCTGAAAACAGTCAGGGCAAGACAGTTCTACAAGGGCTTGGTCAAACACCTACCAAAACTTCGGGTTAGTTTTTTCCTTCATGTGCCCCTCAAGTCCCAGGTTCTGGACTATTCTGGTGACTCCAAAGCAGCAGCCAGTGTGAGTCAGGGTCTCAGGTCTGAGTAAGCCCCAGTGCTGATGGACTTCACCTGCAGGGCTGGACTTGGGCCCCAGAATGTAGAGGGCACCAGCTGCAGCACCCGAGCACCAAACTTTGCAGAATTCACCAGAGCAAGCTTTACTTTGCTCCAGATAATAGGAGGGGAGAGGATAATTGTGATCAGGATCCATTCTGCTTTTCCCAGTCCAGCCAGCCCCACCGTCAGGGAGGAGAGCTCCTCCTGTGTGGGAGCCAATGCACACACCACCCTCTTGATTTGTAATTAGTGGAATAAGAATGCTCAGTCAGCTGGGAAATCTGCCTGAGTAAATGACATCCTCAAGTGCTTTCTAATCCGAGGAAGGCAGCCTCTCACTTCACTGAGCTAATGGGCTGCAGTGGGGAGCACCAAAATTTCTGCTGTGGACCCACACGCATCCAGGAACACTTCTTGAGCTGATTCTCTCCAGGATCCCTGCCAGCAGCCCCAGCTGGTCACCTGGGAGAACCTGCAAGGTCCTGCCAAGAGTCTGTGTCAGTAATTAATCCACCTCAGTCTCCCAGCACTTGCTCCCTCCTCAAGGCATATACAGTTTAAGGAACGGTCCAGGCAGAAAGGACTCTTGGGTCAAGGAACATGGAAGCTACAGAAGGCCCAGAGGCAGGTTCAAGGACAGCTGCAGCACTATTTCCATGGACAGGACTTCAGAAGTGAAAGAACAGAGGTTATGAGTAGAGACAAACTGCAGAGCATCTGCACAGCACACTAGAATATTAACTAAAATAACCCTGTGCCTCATCTCTTTTAAATTCAGATGCACAGGGGAATCCATCAAGGTAATTTATGGTGTGTAGCTGCTGATATGCCAATCAAAGGAAGCCCAGAGTAACAAGTCTGTTAAAAGAAACCTCATTGATCGCTATCTCCACAAACAGGGGCTTAATTCCTTCAATCCCAGTTAATCAGGCCACTTTGTTACATTTCTTATACAATAGATCAGTGGGAAGCATGAGGCATTAGATATGCAACCCCCAGACAGCCTCCCTGGTGTGGGGGGAGGCGATGGAGGTGGAGCCCATCTCAAAGGTCCCCAGCCAGAGCTTGTCAATAGGACGTCTATTTTTCTTTCACAAGTGGAAATTTCTCCACATACAAACCCCCAAGATTTTGATGGAAACCTGACAATTTGCAGATGCAGAGATGATAATTAGGAAGGCAGAAAGGGAAGAATTGCAGGAGCCCACCATCCTCTTTTCACAGGGGGAGCAGGCTCATGTTTTATCCCAGGAGCAGCAGCAGAACGGACCTTGCTCTGAGGATTGCAGACCCAGAACCACCAAAAATGTCAGCAGCTGTGCCAGGAAAAAATACCTCTACAACAGCTTCTCTTTCCACCTTCTGCTTAACAACACAAGCTGAGGTCTGTTTTCCTAGGTCTGATATATTTTTCTGTTCTTTATTTGACAAGAAAGCTACTCTGACCTTTTTGCGTGGACTGATGTGCTGCTGCATCACTGTGAGCTGGAACACCGTGGCAAACTGAAACATGGTGAGATAGCAAGAGGTAGGGCTCAGATCAGGACTAGATCTAGTGTTATTAAATGTAATAATTACTGATCTGGAAGAGGGAATAAGCAGCACATTAATTAAGTTTGAAGAGGATCTGAAACAGAAGAGCTGCCAACAACAAAATTGAAAAAATTACATAAGGAGGAGGAAAAAAAAAAATCAGGTGGGAAGAAAGCAGAACCCATCAGCAGATGAAAAGACACTGAAGAGAGGCTGTGGGGGAAGGAGGAGGTTTGGCCCTACCTCACCCCAATAGACCCAGAAACCCCTTGCTCATCTTTATCATTTTCCACAAAGCCAAAGCAGCCCTCAGGCAGAAAGGCCTTTGGCAGATCACTGAAGGAAGACAAGCCCTCCCAAGGCTTTTACTTCAGCACTATTAGCAAAGAATAGTGGAAGATTTGTCCCCAGATGAGAAACTTTTCCCCACTTTTACCAAAGGGCCGTTTTGGCAGCCTGCAAAGATCCATCCAAATTCGAGCCTCTTGCTGCAGGGCATGGCCACAAGGTGCAGCATGGCAGCCTTGAACACAGCCCAACACAACAACTGCAAGGCTTCACCCCTCCCTAAGTTTGTTTTTGTGGGGGGGGTTTATTGAAGCAGTCTTCAGGTGCCAAGGAAGCCAGGGAGTGGCTTGCTGCAGGAAAGCTTCCGCTGAGCAGCAGGATAACTGGATAACTGATAACTTCTGCAGGGCAGAAACACAGAGAGTCCCAGGGAGAGGCACAGGCACACACTCCTCAAACAAACTGCAAAACAGAAGGGCAAACTGCCTTTCCCTGCCCTGACAGCAGCAGCATTTCCAGCTTTGCTATGGCTGTCTTGAAGCAACTACATCTTATGCACTTCTTTAATGCAGATTACTGTGTTGAGGATTATATCTACACCCAAAGGTGATGTTTCAGCTGGCCTGCCCTGGAATTGCCAACAGAATGACATCACCACTAATTAATCAGCCTCTGCACCGACATTTCTCAAATCCCCTGGATTCAAAGCACAGCAATTAGTCACATATTCCAGCAGGAGTTGCCACCTTCCTTTTCACTTGTATTCCTCTCCCATCTCTTGCTCACACACGTGCTCCGTAGCCGTGTTGCCGAGCCAACCCAAGCCCTGATCCACAAGGAAAATGATCCCATTATTACTTGAAGTCCGTCTCATTATCCCTGGTAGAGTGCTGGCCAGCATCAGTGTTAACAGAAGCAGAAATGCAAGGGACAAAGACACATTTCCCACGCTGCTGCAGAGAGCTGGACTCCACTCAGCCCCAAAGCAACCTTCAAAAAGCAAGGGCACGAGCCCCTGCTGACCATCCACAGTAGGAATGCATCTGTCTTGGGGGAACTACAGTCAGTGTCCAGATGTGGTAGGTCCCTGAGCACAGAGTTCACTCTTCCCTTGGGATTTTTTCCTCCTGATGGCCTTTGCTCCTGAAGTTCAGCAATGCCTTTGTTCCAGGAGACCCCAGTGCTGCTCGGTGAGCAGCTGCAAGCTGAGCTCAGCTTATCAACGTGTGATGAGCCCAGGGTCTCCTTTGAGTTGACAAAGCAAGCTCAGGAAGGTATTTGGAGAGAAGGGAAGACCTGAAATAATTATAAGGGACAAAAAGGTGTTCAGTGGCTGAGAGCTCTACCTGCCAAGTCAGGGGTTTTGGGACTGGCTTAGAGAGGCAGGAACAGCTGAGACAAGGCCACACTGGTCAAATGCTGGGCTGAGGACATGGGACCCTGGATCCTAAGAAGCAGCCAAAGCATGTGGGGAGGGGACCAGAGTCCATAAACACTGCTGTGGCCACAAGGGTCTGCTGCCAGCAGTCCATGAAGCAATACCCACAGAGGTTACAGGGTCAAGCATTCAAATCAGGAGTGCCAGAACTCGGAGCAGCCCTGCTGCCCTCCCATACAGATATAAGAGCAACCAATTGTGATAGTGTTTAATTATATAATCCTATTACCTCACTACAGGACCTCCAGCTCTTCCAGCCAGCCAGATGCATCTATCCCAGACTGAATTAGCACAGTGAAGGAGCAGCAGTTCCTGTTTACAGGGAACTGCTATTTGTTGCCGATAATGAGGGACAAACAACAGACAGCCACAAAGCTGCAGAAAGACGGAGGGTGCTCCTCTTGTGGGGCCACCCTGTGGGAGCAGGTGCTGCCTCTGGCTCTTACAGAGCACTTACAGAACAACTCAAACCCAAGTTTCCGTAGGGAGCCACTGGCTTTCATTCCCATGGGTGTGAGATCTCCTGGGTCTGCCTTACAGATGTGCCAGGCACCCAACTGCTGTTACTGAGGAGCAGCTGCACTGCAGAGATCCCCTCTGGGGCTAAGTATTCCAAAATCGTGACCCTAGATGTATCTTCAGCCTGACAGCCCAAAGCCTCCACTGCTTTGCTGCTTCAAGCTCTGCATGTCAATTCTCACAAATTTTAAAGAGAGGATAAAAATAACCTGTCTTCCAGTAGTGGTGGTGTGAAATTAAATTCATTACCATGTGTGAAGCACTCTAATACAATGGTGATGAGTACTACTGAGCAAAGCAGCAGGTCCTACAATAGGCAAAAGAAGAAAAACCCTAAAAGCCACCTTGAATACAAGCACTCAGTGAGGTAGAGGCTCTTGAGAGGAGATCCGTGGGGGTCAGGTAATTGGGCTGTACTGATGCTTAGGCACAGCATGGGGTGGGGGAAGGTAAGAGAGGCAGGTTCCATCTTCATCTCCCCAATCTTGAACGTCGGGCTTCACTGCCTGAGCATCTCAGTAACATCAGCATACATAGTAGCGAAACCTCAGTGAAGAGCGGGAGGTTAAAATAGAAGCTAGGGAAAAATAAACAACCAACCAACCCACGAACAGCAACAAAAGCCCCACGCAAACAAACACTAAGAAAAATTTGGGCCAAAAAGACTAATAAAACCAAGGTAGAGAATACCAGCTTTGCAAAAAAGCTGCTTACAAGGAAGCACAACTTCTTGAAAAGGCTGATCTGAGATTCAGTACTTCATTTACTCTGAAACCCACACCTCTAAAAGACAAGACATACAGAGAGTGGAGGTCAGGGGAGAGGGAGGGTGGGCAAACAGAAAGGTGGGAAGGCACATGTGTGAGAGCAGGGCTATCAGAGTGAAGCCAGGCATCATGCAAAGCACACCCAGCAAACACTGCTAACCCCTCCTGCGACTGCCACACCAGTGAGGTCTCAGCACTGACTCCAGGGAGCAATTTTCAGCTGTCTGATGCCTTTTCCTGGCTTAGAGTTCTGCAGCTGTGGCTTGAGGCTCCCAGATCAGCAGCCAGCTGTCCCTGGCCTCCAGCCCACAGCAAACACATCTGGAACAGCTGTGGATGGCCAACTGCTGTTGGCCAAGAAAGGACTCATCATGTGGATATAATTTACGGCCTTCCGCATGATATTTTTATTTGGGAGTGTAAAAGAGCCACACTTGTGGTCACCTGTACAAGCAGCTGTTTGGCCTCTGCTCTGGACATGGCACTGCTGTGCTGGGCACCCCCTGAACCACCTCAACAGGCTCCCTGGGCCACACACAGCCCTCGGCTTCTTCAGGAAGTTTGGTCTTTCCCACCTGAGCCTCCTGCAGGCAGAGTCACTGTTCTCCCTCCCCATCATTTGTCAGGTGGTTTCATCCAAGCTGAAGCTCCTCAGGTTTCCATCTTCCACAGGATCTCACCCATGACTCCCCTTTCTTTTCCAAGTATTTTGTCCCCTCTATCAGTTTCCAAGGGATGAACAGTCTTGTCCTTACATTTATAAAGTGGCAGCACAGCCTACAGCTGTCTCCAGCCAAAGCTCTTTGCCTTGCTCTCACCTGACACCCCTCAGCAGGAGGGAGCTCAGGCTTCCACTCAGGATGCTGTTTGACACACTTAGCAACAGGATTACCTGAGCTCTCCTTCCTGCACGGCACGAGGGGAGATGCAAATGGCTGTTTCCCCCCACCCCATCACTGCATTCCCTCACCAAACGTCAGATGATTTTTTGGGCGGTAGTTCTCGTTTTGTTTTGACTCCCTCTCCAAAGCACGTCCATGGGACATGGCACTGAGGCAGGTGATGAGCTCACCTGCTGCTTGTGGGGCACACAGACAAGGCCAGCAGGGGAAAGGGCTCCAAATCCCTTTCTTTGAAGGAGATGGAGGGGAATTAAGAGGAAAAGACAGTGCAAAGGGACTGAGGAGTCACTGCCAAGAAGCAAACAGACCTCACTGCACATCACCTGCATCAGGCTTCAGCACTGCCCTACTAGGAAGAACCAGAGTTACAAGGACGTGATCCTGGCAGCTTTTTAATTCTAAAATATTTTCTGTTGGATTTTTCTTTTTTTAAGAAAAAAAAACCAACCCAGTAATTTCTAAAGAAAAAATGTAAAAAGAAACTTCTGAAAAACTGCATTTTTCAAGGTTTTAAATTTCCAGTTTAAGCTCTCTACCAGACAGAGGAGCAGTAAAAAAAGATGAATTTTTCAGAGGAAACAGAAGCATCTCTCAGTTCTTTTGTCCTTTCTATCCTTCTATTTTCACCTGAGTGACAAAGAAGTCAAAATATTTGAGCAAGTGGTTTCTGCCTTAGTCCCTCTCTTCACTCCCATTTTACTAACCTGAAAAGCGATGAGGAATTTTCATCACTTTGAGGAAGGTGGAAAGGCCTGATAAATCTTCCCATTAGAAGGTAAAAAAATTAAACCAGAACAAAAAAAACTTTGTCAGGTGAAAATGGATGAGAACCCACCCATCTGACCCAGGTTCAGCTCCTGTGTGGGTTTAGTACTTGCTGCTACAGATACTTTTTTTTAACCTGTGAGGGTGGGCAGGCCCTGGCACAGGTTGCCCAGAGAAGCTGTGGCTGCCCCATCCCTGGAAGTGTCCAAGG
>JAYRBT010000156.1:16438381-16453598 GCA_036023395.1 Myiotriccus ornatus
GGCACAGGTTGCCCAGAGAAGCTGTGGCTGCCCCATCCCTGGAAGTGTCCAAGGCCAGGCTGGACGGGGCTTGGAGCTACCTGGGCTACTGGAAGGTGTCCCTGCCCATGGCAGGGGGTGGAATGGGATGATCTTTAAGGTCCCTTCCATTTTATGATCAGAACAGCAGCACATTTTCCTGCAATGCCAAGGGAAGGGAAACCACATCTGGGTTCTGGAGGTCAGGACCTCCTTCCAGAAGGGACTGTCATCCTTTGGCAGTGACTAGCACCAGAATCCCCTGGGTCAGGAGTCCTAGAAAGAGGCATCCATAACAGGGAAGTTAGAGAGGGATTCCCTGAGCTATTCACACACTGAGATCCTTGGCAAGACTCTCACTCTGGAATCTGCAGCAATACAGATGCTGTGCAAGCTCCCTCTGGGCCTTTTAGGAAGTGTCTGACTCAAATGGAAATCAATGTAAACCTGGAGTCAACTGCAGAGAGAAAAAGCTCCATGCCCTGCCAAGCCCAGGCCAACCCTGAGCCCAGAGCTGCTGTCCCAGAGGGGCCCAGTGGAGGGAGGAACCCACATCCAGGCCAGGCTGACCACAACAGGCACTGCCACCCCACAGCTCTGACCAGCACCACCAGCCTATCAGGAAATGAGCATCTCACTGAGTACTCCTAGTTGGAAGGGATCCAGCAGGATCAGAGTCCAGCTCCTGGCCCTGCATGGGACAGTCCCAAAAAATCCCACCATGTGCCCAGGAGCATTGTCTAAGTGTCCCTGGAGCTCTGGCAGCCTTGGGGCTGTGCCCACTGCCCTGGGGAGCCTGTTCAGTGCCAACCACCCTCTGGAGGAAGAACCTTTTCCTAATACCCAACCCAAATTTCTGCTGACACAGCTTCATGCCCTTCCCTTGGGTCCTGTCACTGGGGAGCAGAGATCAGTGCCTGCCCCTCGGGAAGATGCTGATGACAGCAATGAGGTCTGACCCCGGTCTCCTTTACTCCAGGCTGAACAAACCAAGCTGCTCCTCACACGGTCCCCCCGCCAGACCCTTCCCCATCCTCGTGGCCTCCTTCGGGTGCTCTCTAACACTTTAACGCCTTCTTTATATCGCGGTGCCCAAATCCCCCCGCAGCACTCCAGGTGACACCGCACCAGCGCGGAGCAGAGCGGGACAACCCCGCGTCCCCGGCCCGGGCGGCGATGCCGTGCCCGATGCCCTGGCGGTCCCCCAGGGCACGCTGTGGCTCCCCCACATCCCAGAGGGGCCGGCCGGGCTGTGCCGCCCGTTCCGCGGGTTCTGCCGCCCTCTGCCCGCCGCGGCAGGGAAGCGCCGCGGGGATGGAGCGGGCACGGAGCGGGGATGGAGCGGGCACGGAGCGGGGATGGAGCGGGCACGGAGCGGGGATGGAGCGGGGATGGAGCGGGACCCGCACAGTTTGCACAGAATCAGAGAACCGCTGAGCTTGGAAGAGACCTCTGAGATAGATCATCGAGTCCAACCTACGGCCAGTCACCACCAGGCCACCCAGATCACAGTACCAAGTCCGGTCTTCCCTTAAACACTTCCTTCTAGTGTCCAACCTAAACGTCCCCTGGCACAGCTTGAGGCTATGTCCTCTTGCCCTGTCACTAGTGGCCTAGGAGAGACCAATCCCCACCTGGCTACAACCTCCTGTCAGGGAGTTGTAGACAGCAAAAGGTCCCCCCAAAGCCTCCTCTTCCCCAGGCTAAACAACCCCAGCTCCCTCAGCTGCTCCTCATAGGACTTACCCTCTAGACCCTTTCCCCTCTCAGCCCTTGTGTAGTGACAGCAGGTTGAGAGGCAGAACCAGTGACCTGGGTGTGCAAAGACACAACTGGTTTATTTACACATATTTATACCCACAGAGAAGTGATTGAACAGCAGGGAGGGAGCTCCCTGGTTCTAAGGCAGAAGATTGATCCCAGAGCCACCCTCTGGACTCCAGCACAGTCCAAGCTCTCCAGTGCAATGGACACAATCCTGTCTCCTCAGAGCAGCTTCCTTTCACACAGCACTTCTGGCAGCCCAGGATTCCCAGAGTGTCTTTGCAAGGCTCATTTGCTCACGTGGAGAACTGTAAGACAATAACAGTGTCACCTGCAGACACGTGGCACAGCTGTTCGGGTCACCCTGCGCCTTTCTGGTGCGCGGACACGTCCATGGGAGATCTCTGCTTTCCCTTCCCAGAAGAACTTCCATTTAAACTGAAGCTTATTCAACCATTTGCATCCCAGTGATGCATGAAAGTGTCCCTCTGCAGGTAAAGTGACTGTAAGATGGCATTTTTGTGTATCTGGGTTTTTTTTTTCCCCAAGCTGAGCTATGGATAGCTCCTGGTTCAAGTTACTGCTTTTCAGACGAGTTAGAGCTACAAGCTCTGCTGCTCTAGAGAGGCCCCAGCCTGTAAAACCTACCCAGCAAGGTAAGGAGTGAAGACAGGGGGCTAAACCCCTACCCAGCAACTGCAGACCTGCACTAGTTCTCTGCCTACACAACCAGCCCAGCTGGACATCTGAGAAATCACTGGTTTGTTTTTGAGGGATAGGGAAGATCAGCATCCCTGCACCCATGTTAACACCCCCCAGAGAGCTGGCAGCACCTCCAGCCCCAGCACTGCTGGAAGAAGGAGCCTCCTCACACACAGGCTTTACCCCTGCAGCTCTCAACCAGAGCCAGGCAGCAACTCAGCACAAAGCACTTGCTTCTGCTACCACAGACATACCACGGACCCACTGCAGCAGGCTCATCCCTCTCCTCCAACCTCACCCTGCCAAGAAGGGGCTCATGGAAGGGGGGACAGTTCCCTGCCTTCAGGGCCACCCCTCTACCAACTCTGGTCCTAACCCTGTGTTTGCACCTCCATAAGCCATAAAGGCACAGACCCTCTCTGAAAGCACAGCCATGCACTGCTCTAAGCTCTGGGAAAGCCCTGTAAAACTATGGGATTTGCTTTTCTTTCCCATTAGAACTCCTTGGCTAACCACAGCTTTTGGGCAAGTGGGTTGAAAAGCCTTGGTTTCATCTCCAAAAAGAAAATAATTTTTTTAAAGAACTGTTCAGACAAAGTGTGACATAACAGGGTATCTATTTCTTCAACAGATCTGCTTCCCTGCATTTGTTTGAAGTCTGACCTGATTATTCTTGCAATTGTATTTTTAATGCTCATCAGGTATCCTTAGAGAAAATGGAGAGTCACTTTTTTTAGATCATGCATATGTAATCAGACAAACAAAATATAGCTCACCTGCCCTGTTCTTCCCCTCTACAGCAAAAAGCACATCCTTAACCATTGCTCCAGCAAAAGCAACAGCTATTCAGATGGGACAGATCACCAGTGTCTGATCAGCCCTGGGCACAAGCACCAGAAGTGCCATCTGTCTTCATTGTAGGGACAAATGCCACCCTCATACTGGAGAAAACCAAAGCAAGTTGTTTCCCTGCCACCCCAGCAGTTGCCCTGCTCCTGTCACATGTTCATGTCAACATCCTTTCCGTTCCTGCCTCAGCACTGCCAGCACCCCTTCCCTGCCATGGAACCTCCCAGCCAGGCAGGGCTGGCACCAGGCTGGGCAAGCCCGTGGTACAGGGCAGCTCCACACCCTCATCCCAGCACCAGGGACCGTGGAAATCCCCCTCCAGGCCCGAGTTCTGCAGAGTGCTGCCATAAGCAGAAACCATGGGCACAGGCTGTCTCTGCACCTCATAAATCAGCAGGAGGGGGCAGAGAACTCGCCACCATTTCATCAGTTAATTACAACTGTTAATCATATTTTCATTAACCTGAAGTGTAACTGCCAGCATCCCCCCTATTTTCACCCCATGGTCCAAGTCCCATTTCTCAGAGAGATCCTCTGTCAGGCACTGTCCTTCACAAAACACATCTGGTCACCTGCCCATGGACAGCAATTTTCCAGACCCCAAATCTTAGCCCTTTTCCACTTCTCCACCCCTTCCCAGGCCTCAGTAGGCACACATACAGCCTTTGCTATGCAGGCAACATGTTTAGCCCTCCTCATACTCTCCCAAGCTTGCTCCAATTGGCCTCAATCTTGCTTAGGATGGGGAAAGCCTGCAAGGTCTATGCTGTTGACTGTCAGACCGGCTGACGTATTGATCGTGTTGCTATAATAACATGCCCCATTTTCCCCTATTTTAAAAAGGGGCTGGTGCTATAAGGTTGCTCCTGTAAAGCACTTTTACCTCTCCATGTATCCTGTCTCCATGTAACCTGTAAACTGAGCTGTTGATGCTGATGGAGCAGGAGACACAGGGAAGCCTTCACCTTTCACAGGGCAAGAGGTGCCTGCAAAGGCTGTTCTGCACTCTGCCAGGCAGGGCGAGCAGAGTTAATAGCTCAGCACTGATCTTCAACAGGCAGGCCCTTCTGCCCCCAAGGAATGGAGACGTGGGCTGCAAAGTCCCTGTCCCACGCTCAGTGCCCCTCCTGCAGCCACCAGGGCAGCTCTGCACACTCCAGCTCTGCTCCTGCCCCCCCGTCAGCCTCCACTCATGGCTCTCCACGAGGAGAAAGGGTGTTGATTAATGTTAATTGAAGACTTTGGATGCTACGCCTTCCCCCAGGGTACAGAGAAATAATGAGCAGTGTGACATTTGAGGTCCCCTTTGCCTGAGCTGTTACAGCACCGCACCCCAGCCCTGCGTCGGGGGACAGCTCACCTCCGGGGTGAGAAGGGATTCAGCGTTCCCATACATTATCTGCTCTGCCTTCCCTGCTCCAGCCCTAGAATACTCCCTCATGCAGGGCCGAGGCATCACATCCCTCGTGTCTGTCTGTTCTTGGGGAAGCAGCCCCCGAGCAGAGCCGTCCCCAGCTCTGCCAGCCACAGGGCACCACATCCATGGAGCAGCACTTACCAGAGGGTGGGGCAGGGGAAGGACACGAGAGCAGTGACAGATCTTGGAGCTTCCTGCCAGTTTGCTCTGGTTCAGTCTTGGTGTATCAAGACATTCCCAGTCTGAACGACTCGGCTTCAAAGAAAGTGGTGGTGACCCTGGTCAAAGCCAGGCCGTACAAGGGGCAGGACAGCCCTTTTCATCCTTCAGAGCTGTCCCAGACCTCTAAGGTGGGGATGTTGCACCTCCTCCATTTGCCTAATCTCTACGCACACGCCTAACATTCAGGAGTTAACTCAACTCTCTGCTTGCCCCACTACCTGCAGGTCTGAAAGGATGGCAGAGCCAGCCAGGGAGGGGAGGAGAGCCAGGACCACAGGCTCCAAGCTCTGCAGTTGCTTTTGCCTCCCTCTCCTCTCCCCCACCCTCCAGGAGCCTCAGATGTGCTAAGCAGCCTGTAAAGGTGTTAATGGGGAACAGATCGCCTCTGCCACAATTGTGATGCAACGTGGCACCCAGGACAGAAATGAGATATAAAGTATGTACTTAACCCCCAGTGTGAAAACTGCTGGGTTAAATATAACCGAGGCTGGCTGGCTCCAGGAAGCGTGGCTGATCTCTTCATTTGATGGCAGAGTGCTTGCTTTGCCAAACAGCCCTCAATCCCCACAGAGCCAGCAATTCTCCGGTGTGAAATGTGTGTATACATTACCACGTATGATAGAGGTGCATAAACTGCCTTCATTATATACATTTCCTTGGAAAGTGTCACAACCCAGCATCTCACCAGCCAAGCCTGGCTTTTGTTTTTTTGTCCAATTAAGTTTTTGACTGGGTCCAAGTCACACTGGTGTCTGCAGATGCAGAGTTCAATGAAGGGTGTGTGTGGCAAAGAGGGGGCAAGAAACCTTCGACTCCTCCCTGGCAGCCTCAAGCTGAGACACGCAAGCAAGACATGGGATTGTTACTGGTCAGACCTGTGTCTGTGGCAGCCTTGAGAGTTAACATCTGCCTTCCACTTAGAGCTTGAGCCACGGATTTCCTCTCCCTTTTGTGCTTACCTGACCCAGTAGGCCAGACAGAAGCTTGGACTGAGGATAAGCTGCATCTGTAATACACCATCACACTGACAGCACAGACTACTTGGCATTCCCTCTAGGTGTTCCATGGGATCATTCCTAATCCCTTGGACTGGAGCCCTCACTGGTAGGTGATAAGGATGTCCAGTATTGGAGAGCTTAAATGCCAAATAAACACTCCCACGAGCTACAGACCTGCTCTCCCAGCTAAGCAAATCTTGTACCCATGTTAGGAGACTGCAGGTGCTCACCATCGTCAAAAATGAAGCTTCAAATGCAAAGCCCTCTAAATCCAGCACGAAGCTGAGTTAGTCTGGCCATGGGGGATGAGGGGGAATGAAGGTGAGAAGCAAGACTTCCTTGCAGGACAAAGAAACACTTCTCTGTCAGAAGTGATCTTCCGAGTTTGAAGTTAGCCAAGGGAAAAAGCCACTAACCAAACATTTTTAATGGCAGGGGTAATTAATTAAGCTTCACATTGCCTGCAACTGCAGTCCTTGCCTATCTGGTTGCACAGGAGCTTCTGTTTACAGGAGTTCTATAAATCAAAATACAAGCCTGCTAACAAGCTGGCCTTGCCAAACACCTCCTCTGCCTTCATCCAGCTGAAGTTACTGGGCTCATCAATGAGGAGTGTTAACCAGCTGAAAGCTTCAGGATACCCTAGATAGGAAAACTTACTCAAATAACCCCTTCTGCCTCTAACTCCAAGAGCTCAAACCTTCTCTGAACCCTTATCAAAAGTTAAGGCACTATAAGCCATTTCTTGTTCCAGCCTAGCTAACTGCCAGCAACACAGGAACACACCACTCACCTTAAAAAAGGCAGCATTAATATTTACTAACTGAATGCAGACTGCATAACAGCTCTTATCTGTGCTGCTTAATTGTGCCAGCTTTAAGAGCAGCCCAAGAAAGGCATGTCAGCAAGGCTTCTTTTTTTAAAAAGGGTGCCAAGGGATCTTGTTGTAAGTGAAGATCTTTGAGAAAAGCGAGGAGATTCATTGCATTAAGTGCATGGTATAAAACTGGGTTAGACAGAACTGCTCTCCCCCAGGAGCTGGCTTTGCCAATCACCCGGGGAGAAGTATCTTTTAGAGAAAAACCAAACAACCCTCAGTACTACCCACTGAATTTAAGATCGTGGCCATTTGCCAACCCAGTTTTCCTCCTCAGCTGGGAGCAGTGAGTGGGTGGATGGCACACTCAGCCCCCTCTGCCCATTGTCAGAGCTGGGTGAGGACATGCCACAACAAAAGGCATAAGGCTGCTGTTGAGGAAACTTTCCCATCTGACCATTCAGGTGCCACTCCTGGAGTCCCACTCGCACCACTTTCACTGCTGGGACCAAAGTCCTTTCACAGTGGTGGCTCCAGTGAGCCAGAAGGTGCCCTGCTTTACTCCCTACACCCCCCACACACACTGCCACACGAGTTTTTCTTACTGGCCTGACTCCAGGTTTCCCACAGCAGAGTCTCAGACATCCCATTCCTTTAAGTATTTCATTTGTGGCACAGTGACAGAACAGCTCGAGCCAGGGAGGGGGACCCAGCAAAGCAATCCCTGGGTTTTTATGCCTTTACAGTCTGTGCACCCATTCCTCATACCCCCTGCACGTGCCTCTTGGTCCACTGGCACTGTTTGGTCTGGGCTCTTCTCCCTGTCCAGAGGGTTCCATAGAATCCCTGGGTGAGTGGCCATACCCCTCCCTGGCCAGCTGGCCCTGCAAGGTCCACGTCCTTCATCAGGCACATGGTCACTGCTAATTCCCAGCTCCTTGTCCGGGGGCTCCAGCCCTTTCCTGCCATCCAGGAGCTTGCACACCAAGCTGCCTGCACTAGCTGTGTTCCTCAGCAGCGACCCCTCTCCTGACCCCCCTGACAGCCCACACCTTCAGGGCAACATCACCTGCCTTTGCACGGGTGGAGCTGATCCAGCTCACCAGTCTACAGAAACCACGAAGGGCAGCTTCCGAAACACCCCAGCCCATTCTCAACCAAAGACCATCCACAGGGTTCACCAGCTTGCTTACAGCTGATTTTTATATCCCTTCCCTTTATTACCTGGCACTGTGACACAGAGCTGCAGCTGGAACACCGTGCCCATCCTTGCAGCAGCATCTCAGAGCCTGCAGACTCGCTCACAGCAGAACTGAGGAGCAACAGAGGCTTATTAGACTTGTTTCTTCAGGCTGAAAGAAGTGCTTTGAAGATGCAGGCAACAAAGGGGAAAGTTTCGATTTACCTGAAGCATTTCGCTAAAAATAGCTGCTCTACCCCCATCACAGGCTTGCATTAGCCTGCTGTAGTATTTTAAAAGGAAGGTTATATATGCAGTTTCCTACTCTTGCCTCACTAAATTTCTGATCAGCAGCTGCAGAACACACACACACACATTACAGCTTGCACAGCACCCTGGCAAACATGTGCCTTCAGGGCTCACCAGGTGTTATGTCCAGCTCAACAGGCAAAACCCAACACATTTTCCACAGGGCAGTAATTGTTCAGGTCCCCCCAACACTTTGCAGAGGAATCACAAAACTCAGCAGCTCATTACAGAAAGAAGACACTACCTAATGGAAGCAGAGACTGAAAACCAGGCTCTGCAGTGCCTCTGAGGGCAGCTGGTTGCACTGCTGACCCTGGGTCCCTCACCGAGGTCCAGAGAGGTTTGCTGCCAGGATTAACCCAGCCCAACCTGTGAGAGCTCCCACAGGAACACAGCACCTCCCAGTCAGTAAACATGCTGCTTGTCATCTGCAGGTGAGCAATTGCAGGTGATTTCACTGCAGTCTGTGGGGTGGATACAGAGACTCTCGACAGTATCACAGGTGGGCACGGGTTGCTGCTGAAGGCTGGCACCTTCCTGTGCCTGGAGAGGAGATGGATGCTGGCAGCAGTGCCAGGATTGCTACTCTGAGGCTCAGATTTTGTTCCTGCTGAGGCTGGGAGTGCCCTAGGTGCAGACAGAATTTCTCTAAGATACTCTGCTTAGAATAATTCCTCAGGAAACAAACACCCCACCTGGGGAGAAAAGTCTTCCTCTCTAATGCCCTGGTTTTGCAACAAGATGTTTTTGCAGAAGGGCTTTAAAGTCATCTGGTCTGCTACAGATCACTGGTGAGAGATGATGTTTGGGTAATGCTCAGCTACATCTCCTAGGGCAAAGGCCAGGGAGAAATACTGCAGGAGAGCAGAGAGAGAGGAAGAGGAATTCCCTGAGCAGAGAATATTTTGAGCAGAGAAAGCTGCAGAGCGGTGTGGAGCGAGGCAGAAGGAGTTCAGGAGAGGGAGGTGGCTCTGCTGGGGGAGACAAAAGAACAGAGGAGAGTGGAAACTCAAAAGAGTCCCCTGGGGGGACGGAGGTAAGGCTGCTGCTCACTGGGGCTCTGCGGAGGATCCCTGTCAGGGGCTGCCTGGGCTCAGCAGTGCTTCCCCTGCAAAGGGATTCCCTCTGCCACCCGCTATTGGTCCTGGCGCAGTGACGAGCTGCTGGAGAGGATTTCTCTTCCCTGCATATGTGGTGGAGGTACAGGAACACAGAGCAGCCCCATCCCCCTCTGCTCCCCTCCAGGGAATTGGGATTCCCTCCTCCGCCACCGCTCGACGCTCTGCACCAGGACTGAGCACTCGCGAAACCACAGCGCCTGCCTTCAAGGAAATCCACGGGGGTTTGTGCTCAGCCTGTCTGCAGGATTCAGGGGGAAGGTTGCTGTGCCAGCAGAGCTCTGAGGAAGGGATTCAAAAGCTCAGTCCCTGGTGAGAGCCAACCCATGGGCTGCTGTCACTGAGACACCCCCACAGCTATGGGAGTGTCTGTCTGTCCATGCAGAGAGAGACCCCCAGACACCATCAGTCTTGCAAAGCAGCTGTGCTCCTGCAGCCCAGGAGATGTGGGACCTGGGCTGCGTGCTTCCCACTGACCTGTCCCCTTTGCCTTTTCACCCTCAGGAAAAAGGGACACAACTGTGTATCCCCCTATTTAGGATCATGCCCAACCATGTCTGAGTGCAAAATATTAAAGCCTAAACCCCTTCCTGCAGTTCAAGTTGTATTTTAGCCACAAAATTCTGGTCTCTGACACAGACCTCCTGGGTGACCTTGGGACACTGCTCTTTTCTTGTCCCTCTAGCCAAGGGAAACACCATCTTTACTTTTACCTCAGTCACTGCTTAGCAGTGGGAACTGGCTCCTGTTCTGCCCAGCCCCACAGAAGGCTCTGCTCCTCTGGGAACCATTGCAAGAGAAACTGCACTGTAGAGGACTGAACGAGTACCTTTTCTCCAGGAGCAGCTTTGCTGTCTGCTTTCCTCCTTGGATTCAAGCTGTAGGAGAGTTATCAGAGAGCCTTTCCTACTTTTTGCTGGGGAAGATATAGGGGGACCTCCCATCCCCCAGGTGGGGCTGGTTGGGGCAGGAGGGGCCTGGTGATGCAGTCAGGGCCATTGCACAGCTGCAACATCGTCAGGCAAAGCTCTTCAGGGGTGGGTGGCCCGATGGTTAAGCACTCTCAGGTGTCAAGGTGACCTTTCATGGAATCACACCTGTCTGAGGTTTGGGAGGGAGCAGCACACAAAGCACTGGTGTGAAGTGCAAGGCCCACAGAACCAGAGCTGGATGCTGCTCGGAGGCCGGGGGGAACCTCAGTGGGCCCTTGCAAGAGACCTGAAGTGCAACCTGGACCAACCTGCAGTCCTGGCCAGAGAGAAAACAGAAGCAGATTGAAACATCCCCTTGACATCACACCCAGACAAAAGGCAGCAGAGTTTGGAGTCAGCCAGAACCAGGTGAAACTGGGGGGTGTGTCACACTGTCCCAAACTACAGGCGTGAGGGTAACATGTGCCTGCCTGCTGTGGGTGGGGGACAAACCCCTTTGGGTTGGGACATTTCCTCCAGGGTGGGAACAGGGACCACTGTGATTGCAGACTGTTCAGGGATCCCTGGTGTTTTCTGTCTCCCAGAGATCCCATGTGAAAACAGTGAAGGTTTTGGCCATGCAGACAGATCTGCTTTTTAACTCCTCTATTTCTTCATTCCTCATTGTCCCTGAGGGAACACTCTGTGTGAATTCTAATAGTGAACAACAATTACCTAATGTTTGAAAAAACCAGGATCTCAAACTCTTTTTAAAAAAATGTAATTCAGAGTCACCCTCTCCATCCTGCAATGGGGAGGGTAAAGTAGTCCAGAATGGTGATGAGATACGTGGGATATCACAGCACAGAGCCTGGGTCTCCTGCTTGCACCCCAGATCCCTGTCCACCTCTTGGCTTTGCCTCCCCAGAGAGAGATAGTGGGCAGAAAATGGGGGAATATCAAGAGTAAAAGTGGTGGTTAAACCCTCTCTCCCCCCTCTCCCTGACAGCCGGGGTACAGATTATGCTGCTTTTCTCCCACCACAATAACATCGTTATTCAACTTGGCAGCGCAAGGTGGAGTGAGTGAGTGAGGGAGGGAGTGACGGAGAGAGGGGGAGTGCGTGCGGTTGTATTTTTTAAAACCCATCAAACATTTCTCCGTTCTGCCGATTGCAAACTCCTGCCCGGCCGTCCCCGCCGCAGCATCCCGCGTTGCCATGCCAACAGCGCCCGTCAGCCCGTGTCGTGAGGGACCGCTGCGCTCCCCTGGGGGCCGCGGGCTGGCATGTGGACGTGCCCGGCTGATCCTGACCCCTGCCCCTGGGCATTTTTGGGTAGCTTTTCCGCCGAGCTTCCAGTGCCGGGAGATGATTTACCCCTCATCAGCCCTTTTAAGACGTCATCATCGGTGCTTGACTTAATCAGGACATCTTGGCATGAGAAACAGCCTTCTCCTGACCCCTGCACTTCCACTGCCAATTAGATGTGATAAAGCAAGGGGCCCTTCCAGTCCCTGCAATGCCTTGGGAGATGTGGATGTAAATGTGAGTGCCACCACCGGGACATCACAGCCCCCACAGGGTGCTGGTTGACTCCAAGGACGAGGAAACAGTGGATCTGCTGTCTGGTCCCAGGCTCACACCAGGCTGTCCTCCCTTCTGGGGGCAAAAAAGTGTCAGCACAGCAACGTGGGGCTTGTGCTGGAGGAGCAAGCAAGAACATGCCAACCAGCACTTACCTGAGCCTGGGAAAACAAGAATCCTTGGATCAGGAGTGTCCCTTGCTTTGCCTGCTGGTTGGAAGGCAAGGATGGCGTGCAGTGTGAGGGGAGGTCGGACTAGAGCTCCAGTGCTTCTGTGATTGATGTCTGGCCATCACCAAGCTGTTGGTTCAGTTTTCTCTGCAGAGCTGGGCTGCTGTTGCTGGAAGAATTATGTTGGTGGTCTGCAAAACAACTTCACAGCCAGAGGCTGGAGTGGTGGACTGGGAGGGAGGCTTGGAAGTGCTTTCTTCTGCTGGGTGGCTGCTGGCTGAGGCACCTTTGGTGCAGGTTCCCTGGGGACACAGGCATCCAGCTCTGTCTTTGCTCCTGGGCTGACCTCTGGAGACTGTCCCTTATGATTATGTCTTCAAAGTGCCTTGTCCTCTCCAGCTGGGGAAGAAAAGCATCCCCTGCTCTGGGTAACAGAGACTGGAGCTAGAGGAGATGAGAAATACAGGTCACCTCACTTCACTGAGTAGTAGTGTGCTGTGTCCTCCTTTAAAAGGACCCAAGTAGATGCGAAGGTCTGGATTTAGCTTGAGCTGTGGGTTCTTGAGGCTTTGCAGCACACTTGCACTGGGGCCCCCAGGGAAGGCAGCAGTGGGATTTGCTTTTATTCAATTAAAGAAAGAAACAAAAGTGCATCACTGGTATCTGCAAGCCCAATATGGGCAGCTGCTGGCCTTGGAAAATCATGACCAGCCAAATGTGTTACCACACCATGCCTGTCTTTTAGTTTAGTCCCTGCTCATATCCTACATCCTTTTGGTTTTCAAATGAGGGCCAGGGACACGAAAAAAAGCAAAGAAAAATACGATGTCTCCAGGAACTGGGAGTTCAGGGTCAAATGGCAGCCTGAGGGACTGTGGCAGAAGTCAGTGAGACCCCAGGGCTGGGACCTGCCACTGGCTCAGGCAGGGTTTGCTGGTCCCAGCACAGCCCAGCCCAGAGGTCCTGCTCACCTGGGCTGCTGCCCCTCCCTGCACATCCCACGAGAAGGCTGAAAACTGTGGCCGTTCCCATTTCCCATTCACAAAGGAAACTGCCTTTCCCTCCCTGAGGAGGTTTGTACCGAGCAGCACTGCAGGAATGTTTTATACTTCTCCTTCCAGTTGCTTTGTTCTCTTGCCTCCCTGCTGTTTCCTTGGAAAAGTTAATTTTCCCCACAGACTTTCTTTAGATGGAAACATTTCCCCTCAGTGGATTTGGTGAGCACAGAAAGCATCAGCTTCAAAACTGAATGGGAACAATAAGAAGCACCTCGGTGAAGAAAAAGTGGGCACACCCTGAGAAAGCTTGTACCCCTATATCCATGCCTGGCTTCTCAGTGCATATGGGATGTGGCCTAGATTTGTGGCAATGGCTCTCCAAAAGCTCCTGTTCCAGCTTCAAATCACTTTCTACTACCTTCTACAGCAGCTGGCACCAGCATAAAGCAAATGTAACATGCTGCTGAAGTGTTATGTCTCTTTATGCACTCACTTTAGGCTGGTGCTAGCTGCAGCAGGAGGTGTTGGCTGGTGGAAAATCAGATGTTTCAGCTATTGCTTCAATTATACATAGCTTTTCCTGAGAAAAGACTCCTCTGCCTGAGAAAGGGCAGTGGTGTGAGAGGGACAGCAGCCCAGAACGAGGACGGCTGGGAAAGCATTCATAGCTTGTCTCCACCCTGCCCATCCTGTAACCTTCCTCTCTGTCAAGTTTTTTGGGTGCCATTCTTCAGAAAGAAGTGATTTTGTTTAGGCTGAGGCTCTGGCAAGGACAGGCGTGGTCAGCAGGGTAGCTGACACAGGCAGTGTGGCCAGAGCACGTCCTGGGCCTGCAGCTGCTTCACCCTGAGAGCACCAGCCCCAAGGAATGCCACCTCCCCCTCTGCTCCCAGGTGTTGTGCTGAACCTTAACTTTTAAAGGGAAAGCAATAGATTAATTTTCTCAGAAAACACGGTACAAAATGGAAATGTTCTGTGGAGCGAGACTGACTTTTTTCCTCAGTGCTCATGATAGAAAATTGTAATAGACTTTGTTCTGATAAGTGTTGCAGTACTTACCAGTGTAAATTTAGTATTGCCTCCTATTAGAAATGACAAGAAAGGTACAGTTAAAACAATACCTTATCCTGACATTTCAGAAGCAGCTGTACTTAGAAAAAGTATTTTTGCTCATCTTTCCAAACTGGGATAAATCAACTGCCAGATTTGGGTTTTCCTGCCAGGTCAAAGTCCTGATACAACACTGTTTTCAGTCAGATTGGGTGAAAAAGCATCAAGCACTGAGCTAAAAGGTTTATCTTAATTATTAAGGCTGTGGAGCTGAGCACGGGGAGAGCACGGTCCATCACAGTCCTTCTGCTCCCTCGCTGTGCGAGTGTGAACAGGATACCTTGTTTTATGTGCCCCAGAGGCAGCGTGGGTGAATGCCTCCTCCTGAGGACACTGGGAGATGGTGTGGGGAGTCTAAAACAACAAGAGGGAAAGCCAGAGGGTGATGGCAGTGTCCCTTTTGCAGTGTGCTCTGTGCAGGGGCAGTGTTGGTGTCAGGGGACTGACGCAGAGGGCTGAGCTCTCTCAGCCTCCAGCCCGATTCAGCCACGAGAAAAGGCTGAAATGCAAGCAGAGGGAGCTGGGCAAACCTCATGTGTGGGACAAAACAGCACTCCGGTACATTTCTTTGGGATGTCCAGGGCGCAGGTGTGCAGCCAGGACTTGTGTCTTGGCAGGGATCTTCCCCAGGGGCTGGCTGTGCCCCCTCCCTGAGCCAGAGCTCAGCTCCAGGCAGGGACTCTGCACATCGATGTGGGGAAAGGCATCCCTGAGAGTCCTGGTGGAGCAAATGCAAGGACACGTGTGTGGGGAGATCTATGGCTTATAAAGACCAAAGGCATTTAGCATGGGTGGAAAACAATGGTTTTCCTTGTTATTTGCCAGTTTCTTCCTTCCTTCCTTCCATCCTCTTCCTCTCTCTTCCTTTCTCTTTCTTTTTTGTTTGTTTGGGTTTATTTGGGGTTTTGTTTTTGTTTGGTTTTGTTTGCTGTTTTTTTGAGGGTTTTGCTGTTGTTGGTGGGTTTTTTTCTTGTTATTTCCAAACAGTTAAAGGAAATTAAGATTAGACTCACACCCTCTGTGCTGCCCATGCCTGTCCCCTTAGGCCA
>JAYRBT010000156.1:16453698-16495158 GCA_036023395.1 Myiotriccus ornatus
GTTATTTCCAAACAGTTAAAGGAAATTAAGATTAGACTCACACCCTCTGTGCTGCCCATGCCTGTCCCCTTAGGCCAAGTGCCTCCTGGAATCAGTTTAACTGGGAGTGGGAGCCTCTCATTGCTAAGAACAATTCCCTTAACCCAAACCAGTGCAATCATCATCAAAACTTGTCTGAGGTCTCCAGTGGTTGTGAGGGCATCAGGACCGTGGGAATCCCTTACAGGTGAAGAAATGTTACAGGTGTCAGAGGAAAACTGCATTTTCCTGCAGTTCTTCCCTCAAAGCTGTGACACACCTGAGGAGAGGCAGCAGCTGTCCCTTGGGAGGTGACAGCCATGAGCCCTTGCGGCTCAGTGAGTGGCCAGATGTCTTCTCCAGGCTCCCCTTTCCTCTTCCCCTCTCTGACTTCTCTCTTTCTCCCCACCCTCAGTGAGGCATTTATCTCCTTCTTGGTTCTGCTCACCTTTTTGTGCCCCTGCCTTTTGCTCCAAGACAGGTCCCTCTCTGCTGGAGCACCCCCCCTTCCTCTGCTGCGTGCACACACATGCAGGCACCGGGGCTGGAGATGCTCCTCTCCAGGAGGACCTGCCCCGTGCTCCATCACTCTCGGCCTGTTGCCAGGCAACACAGCATCACATGGATTTCACTCCCAAGCTCCAAAATAAACTGTAGATACAAGGGATTTTTCTCCTGTTCTTCCAAAAAGGGACCTCACCTGCCTGACTGGCAGGTCTGAGAGGATGGGGGGTCTCCAGCAGTCACTGCTGGCTGCTGGCCTGGAGCAGGAAAGGTGGGAGAGAGTGGGGTGATGAAGGCAGAGAGGGGACACCTGTGACTCCTGCTGGAACCAACCATGGTTTCCTTGTCCCCCCTGGGTGGCTCATTCATGCTTGACGTGTCCCGCCCACGCTGCAGCCACCAGGGATGGGCAGCAAGGCCTGCCAGCCTGCAGTACCAGCCCTGTGTTTTCTGTTCGGATCAACACAGCTCCCTACCAGTGTCAGAGGGAGCACAGAGCGTGTCTCAGTTGTTTTCTCTTCCCAGGCAGACCATACTCAACACACAACTCCTCCCTTTGCCTCCCCATCTGCCAGTTTTGCACCTGGGAAGTCACACACTGAGTTTTGTTTGAAGGCAGCGGCTCCTCCCAGGCACAGACCCACCGGCAGCTGGAGCCAGGCATTTGGAGTGGCAGGAGACACTGGCAGGATCCTTGTCTCCCACGGGGAGTTGTTTAACAGGTGCCCCACCTCCAGCCTGCACACGACTGAGAGTTTGTGGACATTAATTTGATCCTCTTCGTAATTACACGGCAGTTTTGTTTTCACATCTGCACAGTGAATGCTAAAATGACTTCAGAAGTTGAGGCATGACCTGAGATTACTTGTTGTCAACGGGCTGATGGACTGTCAGATCTATTTCAGGAGCAAGACACATGTCTCACCATCTTCCAAGCTATAATGTACAAATTGCATTTCATGACAGCCATATAACACTCCTGAGAGCAAATTTTGGCACAATTATCACCCTTTTCAGGTCATAAAAGTCACTCAGCACTCAGCCACCTGTTTAGAGCTGTCAGCCAAAGCCCCTTACAACCACCACAGTGGTTGAACACCATGGGAACGTACACAGGAATAATATCTGACATGAAATGCTGAGCTAACGAGGAGCACACATCATGTTCCCAGTGAGAACATGCTGCAAACACCCTGTCCCAGGCAGGAGCACTCCTGGAGGGAGGAAGCACAGCTTTCCCAAAGCAGCATGTGCCTTTAGGAAGCACATTTCAGGTGTGTCCTCCTGCATTTCCACACTAAAAACTGGACTCACTCCATCACAGAAACAAGCCTGCTGGCTGGCTTAGGTGTCAAGTCAAGAGAGACCAAACTTGGGAAGAAACCTCCCAGCTGGGAATAGGGCAGTTGCACTGCTCTCAATCCAGCACATGGCTGAGGGGTCCTGATCTGCTCCAGGGAAGCCACTGAGCAGCTTCCTGGCATGGTGTGACACTGGGAAAATGTAGGGTGGCAGGTTGGTGGATCCTTTTGCATCCCTTATTGGAAACCTTCATGCTTGATTAGCTCTCTGAAATGCCTGTACACCAACACACACAGCATGGGGAACAAACAAGAAGAATTAGAGACCTCTGAGTGGTCCCAGAGCCCCAGTCTCATCACAGTTACAGGAGAGGTGCTTGAGGACTGGAGGAAAGCCAGGGTCACTCCAGTCTGCAGAAAGGGCATGAAGGAGGACCCAGGGAACTACAGGCCAGTGAGTCTCAGCTCCATCCCTGGAAAGGTGACGGAACAGCTCATCCTGGATGTCATCTCTAAGCATGTGGAGGAAAAGGTTATCAGGAGTAATCAACGTGGGTTCAGCAAGGGGAACTCATGCTTGACCTATCTGATAGCCCTCGGGGATGGAATGACTAGCTGGGTAGGTGAGGAGAGGGTGGCACTCCAACCACCAGGACATTGTCTGCAGAGTTCACACCACGAGCTTCGTCACGGGATAAAATACAGATGAGAGCTTGCTCTCTCCTACATGCCTGTGATGTAGGAGAGCTGGGCTTGACCTCCCTGAGGCCAAGGAGTCCAAGGCCATAGAGGAATGGGGTGCAGGTGTCCCTGGGAACCATCTCCTGTCACACCTGCTCTGTCCCCTCAGTGCAGGTGGTGGATGCCGCAGGGATTTGGGAGGAGGCAGGGGTGGCACCTGCTCTGGGAACACACTGTCCCTGTGGCCAGAAGGGACCAGCAACTGGCTTTCTCAGCTCCCTCTGCCTCCTGGGTGACGGTGCTGACCCCTGGCCCTTTTCAGAGCAGGAGACCTGCAGGGACAGAGGGACAAAGAGGAGCTGAAACCATCCACACCTCCATGTGGTGGTCAGAGGTGGAATTTTTTACCCAGATCCTTGTAATCCATTCCACTGCTGCTTCCAGCACTCTTGGTTGGAGCTCCATGACTCAAACCAGGATCTTCAACTCGGAAGGGGACTTCTCTGCTGGCATAAATTGGAAGGAGCATCCCTAGGAATGAGAGGTGCTACACCCTCTGAAAGGGGAGTGCCTCATGGGAGACATGGACCCAACAGACACACTCTGTGTCAGAACAAATCTCCATCATTAACAATAATGAGCAGGGGAGGCATTTTTTGGCACTTCTCAACTGTCTCCAGGGGCTGAAGGGCCTTTTTCTTGCCTTGTGCCCTTCACACTGCCAGTCATAATATGATCAGAAATGCCAGTCCCAAAGGGCATCACTGGTTCTCCTGAGCACCATCCTGGAAACGCAAAGAGAAAATGAACTGGGGGCATTTTTACATGCTAAACTCAAACCTGGGCAGGCCTTTGCCACAGACCAGGAGTTTGTGTTTACAGCCCCGAGGTGAGATGTGCAAGTGGGGCAAGTCGATGGCACGTCCCTGCAGTGAGCAGGGCCAGGCAGGAGGAGCTGCAGGAGCTGGCCCTGGTCTCCTCAGCAGTCAGTAGCCAGGGGACATGGAGTCAGACATGCAGAGATTAAGGCTCTGCATCCCTCGACGCACGTGCAGGGATGGATTCACACCTCCCAGGGTAGCACAGCTCTGCTGGGGCTGCCTGTCAGCCCTAAGGCTGCCCTGTGGTCATGACTCAAACTTGTCTTCTCCTCACCATCACCAGCCTTTGGGTGTGGCTGGAGAAGATTGTTCCTGTGCCACAGGCTCAGCACATGGTCTCACCATCACCCTGCAGGCTGTCTGTGCGTGGCAGGACATGGCTGGAGCGTTAGGAGACTGGCACGTGCAGGATGTTCTTTCACTGCACACGTGGGAGCTGAACCTCAACAGCCACAGCTATCACAGCACTTCTGCACTGCCATAACGGAAGGACCTTCACTCAGACCATTTCTCAAGTGAAGGAAAGCCCAAACTAAACACTGTCTGCAGCCTTCTAAGCTGAAAGACAGGCTGGAATGGGAGCTGGTGCATGATCCCACCTCCATAGACAATCCTTTCTCCCTTCCCTCCACGCTTTCCATCCTCTAGTTAAAGAGATTTGAGCACAGAGAAGACACAGGACTGCATGCAGAGCTCTGCTCACGAGTTCCTCCATTCACAGTGCCTAAGAATGGTCAGCATTTCCACTTACTCTGGACAAGTCTGCACTACCTTGCAAAGTGATGAAGGAACAAAGATGTGAAACCCTGTGGATACACTGTCTTTGAGGTATTTCCTCAGGAGTACATAATGTTAGCACACGGAGTGTCCAAGCAGGGGGGGTCCTGGGCTAATACATTCGGAGGGATTAGTGAATTAGAGGACACAGAGTTGCCAAAACAAGAGTCCCAGCTGTCAGTGTTGGGCTCTCACTGGAGATCAGACAGCCCCTGGCAGGAGTGGGAGACAGAGCATTTGGGATTGTGGGAGGGGCTCAAGGATGCCCACCTTCCACAGGGCAAGACACCTCAGCGAGCATCACCACCTATCAGTGTGCATCAGCCTTAATGAGACCCAGCAGAGAAGGGTGACTAATTCCAAAGCAGTCCTTTATTCAAGAACATGGCTTCAGGTAGATTATTCAGGAGCACACAACAGCTCCTTTGAATGCATTTACTGCCAAGCAGTCGGCTTTCCAAAGTGTCCCGTTGTGGCTGAGTGGTCAGATAATTCATGTGACACGGTTTCTGCTCCCCACTGGGTGAACTTGCAAGCACAAATGTCACCATTTGTGAGCATAATTTTTCCTCTTCATGTATGCCTCTGACATTTGCTTCCCACTTACCTTTTCTGCCAGTAACATGCAGTCACAGCTGGTGAGAGAGAGCAGTGCTGAGGGGCCCAAAAAGGAAGGGACCACGAGGGGCTAAATGGGGCCACCGGTGCCCAGAGGCAAATGCTTCTTCTCATCTCTCCAAGAGCTCCTCCGTGGTACCCAGCAGCTTAATTCAGAATAAACGCTTCGGAAACCCGCTGCTGTCAGGAGACCAGTGTGCTGGCAGCAGCAGAGGAGGTAAATACTGTACCTGGACAACAGCAGGCACCTGAGAGGCACCTGCAGCTCATCCCAGGCTCAGGTGGGATGTAGAGTGGTACCTGTGCACAGGGGGAGAGCTTGCAGGACCCTGCCAGGGCTGGCTGTGCCCTGCACTGCAGAGCCAGGCACACCAGGTGAGGCACTGGAGACAAACTGGCCTGTGGGAAAGGTGGGACCAGCTGCTTTTCGAGCTGGGGTTGAGCCTGGCCAAGCACAGCCCGGATCTACTGGGCTGCTTCCTCCTCTTCCACAGGCTCAGAGGGGAACCCTATTGCTTTGGCCTGTCTCCCCACAGCTCTTTGGGCAAAGGGGAGCTCTTTGGGCTCTTTCAGCCTCGGGAATCAGGGAACCACAGGAATGAGGGAGCCGGGAGGTTCCGGGGGGGTTGACAAAGCACACATCGCCTGTGACACGGGGCCTGTGGAAGCCAAGGAACGTCCTGAGGACACAGTGCTCAGCCAGCACGGAGAGCCCAGACAGACAGGCAGCAGTTGCTCTGGGCTACGACGCAGTGAAATGTCACCAGCCACAGCTGGATGTCCTGCTGGAGTCCCTGCCTCTAACTGCAGCCTGGGAGGCCACAGGGAGTGGTCTGCAATGCAAACTTCTCAGTAGTGTGCTGCATCCTGGCTCCACATGGGCAGACACATTCCATGGCATGTGACAAGTGCCACTGACCTGCTTTGGTCTTTGAGAAAACACTGGAGATCACGCCGGGGCTCTAGTCACAGAAGTCTGGAGGAGCAGGGGTGGTCCAGGCTCTAAACCAAGCAGAGAATATTTTCCACCAGCCTCAGCAGCAGGTGAGAAGACCTCTTCCCCTCCTATTCTAGCACAGCTTCACTGTAGATGCAACACCCTCCCTGAGCCTTCCTTTTCCCCACAAACCCCACGTGTTCGCTGCCCCCAGGACCTCCCTGCAGTGACACCAGGACAGACCACCACACAGCCCAGCTCTTCCTTGGTTTAGTGTCCCTGCATTGCAACAGTTCAGTCTGGCCTGCAAAGGGCAAGCTCCTTAAAAGGGTCACTCTGCGCTCCTCTTTTTGGGAGAAGGAGATTGGGAGTACGTGATCTGTGGCGTGCCTCTGATGGGGAAACCGTGTAGAGCCAAGCCAAGCGTGAGGAAAAGGAGCATTAGGAACCCCAGAGCCAAGGATTCTTCCAGCTGGGGCTGGGGCAGATCTCCTCATGGGGAAAGGCAGGACAGAGGTGCTGCCCAGTGGCCACTGGGCACTGCCCTGTGCCTCTTCAGGGGCATTTTTTACCTTGTCCTGTCCAGCTGCTCTGCCCTCTTAGCCCAGAGGGCTTTGGAGACCATCCACACTCCAGGTGTAAGCAGGGAAGGGGAGACTTACCTGCTCAGAGGGTCTGCTCTGAGCTGCTGGATGGGTACAGATGAAATGGCATCCAGGACGGTTCTGGAATGAGAGCTCCTCTCTCATGAGATGGTTCCTCTTTGAGCCATGCCTTCTGCTCTGCATTCAAAGTGCTGCTGGATCTCTTTTTCCTAGGAAGAAATCCTTCATGGTAACACTTCCCTGCATGCCCCATGTAGGGTTCTGTAATTATATTACTTTTTAAAAGCACAGATCAGAAGCTGATGCACAGGAGACTGTGACAACCTCAATGGCTGTTTCCATTTCAGCAGTCAAAGACACAGCAGCAGGAGCTGATCCTCAACAGCATTTCTGGAAGTTCAAGCTCCTGTTTCCCACAAACTCTATTGAATGCATAACACATCACCCTTCAGGGATAGGAAAGCATCCCTGATGAACTGGGCTTCCTCGGCCTGGGGAAGTCTTCAGCCCCACCACAGTCTTCAGATCTTCCCCAGGAGGAGGCCCCAGGCCATTCTGCCCCATGGCATGGAGACAGTCTCCGTAAATCCCCTTATTCTTCATCTCTGTGGCTGAAGGAAGGAGCTCAGCCTTTGCTGATCACACTGTTTCAGGCAACCACAGCACCCACCAGCATTTACAGCCAAGCCACTCTTGTCCAGGTGCATCCCCCTGCTTGCCAAAATGCCATCCCCTCTCCCACCATCTTCCCTGCTCCCATCTCCCCGGGGGAAAAAAAATAAAAGCCAAACACCAAAGCACAACCAAAAACCCTCATCCATCCCCTCTGCAAGCCAGCAGGGGTTAATGTTGTCAGCCATGACGTCAGGATCCCAATTTGTCCGGAGAGTCCCCCTCCCCAGCCACAAACTCACTCTCTCTCCTCCCCTCCTCTTGTGACTTTGCAATGAGCAGCAAAACTCCACAGGAGCTGCGGCAACAGCGCTAGGGAGACATCCAGCCCTCCCTTGGAGAGCAGCACTTTCCACAGACAGGGATTTATTTATTTTCTACACATGCATATATGCGTTTATTTATTTTCTGGGTTGCATTTGCTTTCCCTTTTTTCCTTTTTAACCCTTTCACAAAAGCCCCAAACCTCTCAAGTGACGAGCCGGAGGTTCCCCTAAAATAAAATCACGGCACGGTGGGGCTGGGTCGCTTCCCCTTCCCCCTCGGAAAATAAAAGAGGAAGGGGGAGCAAATAGGTAAAATCCAGAATCAAACCATCTCGCCAGAAAACTCACACGTCCTCCCTCACACACACACACACACACACACACACACACACACGCTCTTTCTCCTCCTCCTCCTCCCTGAAGGTGGGTAGCAGGAGCCATGCAACATCTGCAGAACCGGATGGCAAAAGAGCAGGAGGAAAAATAATCCAAGTGGAGTGCTCAGGGGACACTGGGTTGTGTTTTTTTTTTTTCTTTTTTTTTCTTTTTTTTTCTTTTTTTTTCATTTTATTTTTTCTTCTTCTTTTTCTTCTGCGTACCTGTGAGATTCGATTCCACATTTTGCTGAGCCCATTTTGGGGCATTTTATTTTGCTTTCTCTTGGGATTTTCTCCATTGCCAGAGGATGTCTCTTGTTGAGAGGATGCTGAAAGGAAGAAGAAACGAATTCTTTGACTGGCATTGAAGGAGGGGGGGGATATTTTTCCCCCACATTTTTTAGTTTTTTTCATTATTCTTTTTCTCTAGGAAATCATTAACTGGGGGGGGGGTTGGTTTCTTTTTTCCCTCCCCCCCTTTTTTTGGAGGGGGATTTCAGAAGATCCATCTTTCTTTCCCCTCCCCTCCAAAGATTTTTTTTTCATCCTTCGTCTTTGTGGAAATGTGGACATTTCAGGCAGACAGATTGAGTGGAATTGTCTCTGCTTTAGCAGCTCTTTGTCTCGCCTGCTGTGCGCAAAGGTAAGGATTGCGATCCCAGGCTGCGGGGACAGGGGGGCTGACACAGGATTTGTTTGTGTTGCTCGGGGTTTTCTCCATCGAGCTGTATGCGGGAAAGGGGAAGGGGTTCTTTCCCCAGATTGCTTCCCCTGCTGCCCGCGATTGTCATTTGCCGGTCCCTGTCGTTTTCGGGGGAGGAGGAGGGATGCTCATCCATGAGATGTGGAGCACACTCTGCAGACGGAGCCCACCTCGCAGCCCACTTGCAGCGTGCTCCTGTGTGTGTGTGTGTGTGTGTGTGTGCGTTCCCCCTTCCCCCGTACTCAGCCCGGGGGGGAAATGGCCAAAGCGAAGCGTTTTCCCGGGAACATGGTGTCCGTGGGAGCGGCGGCAGCGCCGGGCACAGGGCTGGCTCGGCCGTGCCCGTGCCCGCACACACGCAGGGCACACGCAGCCACACTCACAGCCGTGCCGGGCCGTGCCGGGCCGTGCCCCAGCCCCGGCTCTGCGGTGCTCCGCAGGCGATGCCCACGGCCGTGCCTCCGCGCGGATTTACGGCGTGCAGCCGCCCGGTCTGTGGGTGCCATCCCTGCCCACCCATGCCCGCATGTGCGCGTTCATCCGCGCCCCTTCGGGGGCACACGCGTGTGTGTCACTGCCCGGGGCACGGCCGCGCTCTACCTGCCCTGCATGGACCCTGAACGCTGGCACCGAGCGCCCTGCGTGCTCCAGCTGCGGCTGTTCCTGCCGAGCGCCTGGAGCACCGCGAGTGGTGCAGGCAGCCAGAGGGGCAGGCACCCATCCAGCCTGGACACGGTGTACAGAGCGCACCTGTTTGCTCCCACACGGTGCTTATCCACTGCCTTCGCACACAGCAGTAGCGCTGCCTCCTCCTCCTCCTCGCCCTCCCTCCTCGCACAGGCGGGCAGGTGGGTTTGTACCTCGGCGCTGATGCCGAGCGTGCACCAAGACTGCTGAGGAGCTGGGGATGGGGAGAGGTTACCGTGGCATTTCCTTGCCCAGCCCTGCACCCGGAGCAGCGCGTTCCCAAGGCGCACATGCAGGTCCCTGCACAGCCTTGCAGGGCTGTGGATGCCCAGATTTGTGTTCCCATAGTTATCAACAAGCACATGCGCAGACGAACGCCCACCTTGCCCACACCATTCACGCGTGGTCCCAGCTGTGTGGGGACACACAGGCAGGCGTGCCTGGGGGCACTGCCCGAGGAAACGTGTGCGGAGTGATGCCCACAGCAACCCCCGTGCCCTCGCATGTGTGTTCAGACCTGCTCGTGTCCGGGGCTGATAGTCACCTACAGCCTGCCTGTCTGGCCGTGCACAGCCCGGAGACAAAACACTCTCCCGTGTGCACATGCCTTCAGCTACTCCTACACACCCCAGCCAGCAGCACGGGGCGCATGTATGTAGATGCTTGGCTGCAAGTGTACGGGTATATATGCAAAGCACATGCCCACCCACACGGAATCAGGGACACGGCACTCCAGAATTCAGTTCACAGGCTGGATGTACGCGCTCCCTGAGCGGATGCAGACCCACATTTGCCAGGAATAGCTCTGACATGCAGCTGCTCGCCCACAGCTGGGCAAACGCATGACTTGCCTGTTCAGCAGCGGGAACGGGGCTTTGCGGATCAAAAGGAGCACTGAGAGGAAAAAGACCTTGCCCTTAATCATGATGCCAGTTTATTCCCTCACTAGGCCAACTTGTGGTTGCCGAGGAGGAAAGACACCCCCCCATATCCCTCTTTCCACTCTGCAGGGCCCCTGGCACACTGGTTACTGTCTCTGCCTCAATTTCCCTGCCTATATTAAAGGGGTAACACTGCTTCCTCAGTTTATGTCCTGTAGGAAGCTAAACAGAAGTGTCTAAATCCCTTGAGAAACACACAGTGTCCATATTATGAATATGGAAATCTATGAATATGGAAATCTGTGTACCTGTAGGAATGGCTTCTAGAGATGAACAAATGCTGGTGCACACTATCAATAACACACAGTGACAGTACATAAGCATGCTGCAAATCCTCACATACTGCAGGGAAATCCACAGGTGAAGTGGACCTTGCAAGCCTAGATGTAGTGTTGTGAAAATGCCCACTTGTGTGCACCTCCCTGGCCTTTCCACAGGGATTAAAGCAATGCAATGAAGAGCTGTACCACGCTCAGGTGCATGCTCAGAAACAGAGCTCAGACACAGCACAAGTGCTCAGTGGTCTGTCCATGCAGCAGAGCTGGGCCTGGGAAGTGTGTGTGCTGTCTACATTTGCACATCCCTGTCCAGTTGAGAAATCCCTGCACACACACACACGCACACACACACACACACACTCCCAGACTGATGCCCCAGTGATCCTACATGCCTCTACCCACACCTCTGTGAGAGCCTGGGCACCTGGGAACCCAGGCTCAGGCACCCACAAATGCCCGTTTCTGTGCTTCTGCATAAATTGTGTGCACAGCCCAGTGTCTCATAATATCCCAGCAGAGCAAGGTCTGCACCCGCTGTCACCTCCAGTCACCTCCGGTCACCGACTGGGATGTGGTCACACTTTCCTCAACTGCACCCTTGAGCTCCAGTGCTTTCACGCGCCTGCATGTCCGTGTGCACAGGCAGGGGGTCTGTACACCCCCCATGCAGCGGGGACAGCACGTCTGTCTGTCTGTCTGTCTGTCTGTCTGTCTGTCTGTCTGTCTGTCTGTCTGTCTGTGCAGACACACGGACATGTCAAGCCAAACCCCAGTGCCCAGCGAGGCACGGGGCTGGCTGGCAGAGGCAGTGCTATGGTGCAGCTTTCCAGCTTGACTGGGATGGATGTGGGAGGCGGTGTTGACAGGGAGACATGCTGTTGTGGTGGGTGATGCAAAGAGCAGCGGTTGTCACCGGCAGGGTCTCTATTCTCATGCAAAGCAGGGGACGAGGGTGGCACAGAGGCTGGGTATTCAGGCAGAAAACCTATTTACCCCGCAGCACTGAATAGGTTCAATATTTTTAGCATCCCCTGCTTTCTGGTTTCCCACCTTCGTTTTCGGTTTGGCTCTTGGGCTGGTTTTAGAGAGAGCTCCCTTCCTGCTGTAATGGCTGGATTGGTGTAAGGGAGGATGGCTGCCCCCCCTGTGTGCAACTTGAAGGGTTGGGAGGGAAAGGATTGCTGCTCTGGCACAGAGAGGGAAAGATGGACTCTCCCTCCCTGTCTCTGCCTCTTGATCTGCGTTGCTAAGAAGTCACCGTGATGCTGAGTGACAGAAAGATCAGCCGTATGTTCAGGCTGTATGAAAAAAAAAGGAGTGTTGTTTTCTCCTTTACTTCAGTAATATGAAGAAACACCTGTGTGCAGTGAGAAGCAGAGGTTGCACTGGTGGCTGTGATGGTGCTGGGGCCTGCTGGGGGGCACTTGTGTAGGGGGGACCTTGTGTAGTGAGGACCTCGGGGCAAGACAAGTCCGTGCTGTGTAGTGTGAGACCAGGAGCAAGAAGCCAGCAGGGCCAGGGCTTGTGTGCAGGCTGGGGGCTGAGAGCTGTGCCAAGGACAGAAAACCCAAGTGAGAAAGAAAACAGGGAGGCTGTGCCCATGGCTGGGGTGTCTGTAGCACACAGGGGTGTTCTGGAGCCCCGGGGTGTGAAGGATGCTGCGGCGCTGCTGCCTGGCCAGGACCCCTGCCCAAGCGGCCAGTGGCACACGGGATGACAGAAACTCTCTTCTCTTGTCTTTCAGCCCATCCACTGGAAATATTTCTGTGGTGAAAGAGATTGTGGACAAACTGCTGAAGGGCTATGATGTCCGCCTCAGGCCTGACTTTGGAGGTACGGTGACGCTGCTGGCAGGGGGCAGAGCACGGGGGCTGTGGTGTGCCGGTGCTGCCGGCCCGGCCGCACACACCAACCTCCTGGAACGCTCCGACCCTCTCCTGTTTGCTTGCCCTCACGTCCTTCCTCCCTTCTCCCTCACGTTGCTTTCTCACCTCCTGGTTTCCCTTCTCCTCTCATTGGCCCTTCTCCCTCCACCATCACCATTTCTGCAGACAGGTGGGTTGTCCGTGGTGTGATCCTTCTGGAGTTATTTTGCTGGGATAGATACACCCAGCTTTTCCTCTGCTCCTAACTTTCCTCCATCACAGACAAGTCATCCCTCCTCCACTTCTGTTTCCAGTGCCAGATATTTTGGCTCTTTTCCCTGTGGAGGGTTGGGGTGGTTGCTGGCAGGGCTGTTGCCTGGTCTGTGAGGCTGCCTCCTCAGCAACAATATGGGATAAAATATTCCCTGGGGAGCTGGTGGCTATTCAGTAGAAGGTGCAAGGATCTGCAATTCCTCTCTGGTGTCCTATGATCAAAAAGGACAATGGCAGGTGCCTGGTAGAGATGAAACATGGAAAATCCTTGGGTACCGCTGTGCTCCTGGGCACAGCTGAGGGCCGGTTGTGGTTCATTTCTTGGACAGGAGCAGGCGGTGGAGAACCACAGCTGACTGCACAGGGAGGGGGATTTGGAGGACTTCAGCCTGCCAAGATTGGCTGTTTTACGTGTTTTCTTGGCAATGTTATTTCCTCCTCACGAGGAGTTGTGTGGGGTTGGGGATGTTCAGCCCACAGGAGGACAGGTACAGATCGAGATGTCCCTCTCCAGATGACTGATGGGAAACAGATTCATGACTGTGTTCTCCAGGGGAAGAGAGGCCAGGGCCAATTACATGGTGATTCAAGGGAATAGTGTTCTCCCAAAAGGCCTGATCCATAGTTCCTTGAGGATGGGAGCCGAGGAGTATCCTCATTGATTTCATCAGGTTTTGAAGTCAGCCCAGTGTACTGCAGTTTCCCATGACTGCATGACAGAACCCATCTCACCCTGAAACCTCTGGTGTCCCTGCCCCTCACCCAAACCTTCCCCCACTCACTCACCACCCCTTTACCCCTGGCAGAGACTGCCTTCCACCCCCACATACACCGTCCCCACTGCCCTTGCCTCCTTGTTCTACCCTGGGGTGGGACAGGGGCTGTCAGGGGCAGCACTGGGTGCTGCTGGACCCTGGCCTCAGGGAGGGCTGTGGGGTGGGGGAGATGCTCATCCCTCCAGAGTGCTCAGAAGCATCCGGGAGGTCACCTCAGTGCAGTGGGGAGTCGCTTTGGAGGGGCTTGCAGCATTCTGCAAGGAAACAGGAGTTCCCCCCGCTCCCCTCTCTCCTTTGAGCGTGGGATATGGGCGGATTTGATTTAAAAGCTCTGTCTGGGAAACATGAAGTGTCCCTGTTACCTGACCGGCCCTGATCACAGAAATTGGTGCAGTCACATTTTATGAGGGGGAGAACTGCGGAGATGACATAAAACTGGAAGAAAACCATCTTTGTAAGGCGCGGAGATGATTATGATACAGTAAAACAGTAGGTGATCCGGCTCCGCAGAGGCACAGAGCAGAGGGGGCGCAGGGGCAGCCGTGGGGCTGGAGGTCCAGCAGCCCAGGCCCGTTTCAGATCCTGTCTGCCCTGACTGCCAGGTGCCCGGGGCATCCAGCTGCCCCCCAGGACCTGGACCAGCCCCTCCTTCAGCCCGGGCAGGGCTCTGCTGACCCTGCCAGATCCGGGCGGTGCTCAGCCTGGGCTCGGCAGGCACTGCGTCCTTCTGGACTACAGAATGGATGGGCTTGGGCAACCACTGCGTTTTATTTGATTTCACCCTGCATTCCCGAGGTACAAATTGCATTTCCCCTCGCTCAAGCAAAGAAATAGAAATATGACAATAACCCTCTTTCCTGTCATCACCTCGCTGCTGCCCTTCACCCTTTCTTGTCCTTCCCTTTGCTCGTGAGTGCAAAGTCCTGGTGGGGAGCACCAGTGACTGTGCCTTTGGTGCTCAGTGTGCAGGAATGCCCAAGCTGTCAGCATGTCTGCTCCCCCTCCCCCTGAGGACAAGCTTATCTGGACAAAATTGCCCCTGCAGTGTTTACAGCTGGGCTGAGACATGAGCCTGGAAGCTGGAGATCATTGGCACTACAAGCCCAGGGGAAAGGGGGGGTGCATGTTTCCTGGTACCACTGCTGTCCCCAGGGCTCACCAGTTCCCTGAGATTTTGCACCAAACCCACTGCTAGGAGAAATCCAGTGGGATCATGTCAGGATGTGTCTAAGTCTGCGTGGCTTCCAGTTCATCCACGGTCCTGCTGTGGACAGGGTGAAATTCCCCCCAGTAAGTTGTGTGCAGCTGGAACAGCGATGGGACCTAAAGGAACAGCATGAATCTGAGTCAGGGCAGGTTTGGGGTGGATATTAAGGAAAGGTTTTTCCCCCAGAGGGTGGCTGGGCACTGAACAGGCTCCCCAGGGTTTGGGAACAGCCCCAAGGCTGCCAGAGCTCTGGGAGCATTTGGACAACACTCTCAGGCGCATGGTGGGATTCTTGGGTTGTCCTGTGTGGGGCCAGGAGTTGGTCTCAGTGATTTTTGTGGGTCCCTTCCAACTCAGGATATTCTATGATTCCATGGGAAAGGCACACTCTAGGTAAAGCCCTGGAACCTGTGTGTTTATGCAGCCCTGCTGCCTCTCAGGGACATATGGAACTGGGCTGAACTCGTTCCACAGTGAGGACTGGGCTGTTCTCCAGGACACTGCCCTGTAGCCCACCTTGTGCTGCACCTGGACTGTCCTGCCGCCCCTCCTCTGCCTTCCAGCTGGGCAAAATGGGTACAAGCCATCTCTGCTGGGGGAGATGATCACTGGGGGCAGGAAGGTCAGAGCAGCCAGTGCTGGGCACCCCAGGGTTGTGGGCACCGAAAAGTCCTTCCCAGACAGATTCCCACTGGAGAAATGCCACACACACAAAAGCAATAAACCAGGCTGCCCTCCCTTCCTCCCTTCTCCGCTCTTTCCCTGCTTGCTTTCCCCACGTTTTCCTCCTCCAGCAGCGTTGTTTCCTTCTTGCCATCCTCCCCCGGCCAGTGCCCAGTGGCAATCACCCTGCACTGTCCCCATCCACTCAGCCCTGTGGGCAGGGTGCCACCTCCACGTCCTGGGGTGTGTCCTCTACACAACCGTGGTTGCTGCCCGTAGAGCAGGAGGGACCTTTGGAGGTGAAGGCACTAGAAGAGCCTGTTCCCATGTACCATTTGCACTCCCTGCACCTCAAGGGTGAGCTGGCATCTCACAGCCTGTCTAAAAGAGCCAGTGCTCCCAAGGCTGTCTGCCTCGTCCCAGCACCCCCACCCTTCCAAGGATGTGGTGCTTCCACGGCTCCAAGTGCATCTCCCGGCTCCCCAGTCCTCTTTTTTATTTGAGCGAGAAAGAGAACTCCGACTAATGCCAAAAGGAGGACAGGCCTGCTGGGGATTGCAGTTCACTTTTTAATTTTGAGATGCCTCGTTAGCTCTGGGCCGAGCTGAGTGGCTGAGAAGCGTCAGCCACTCGCTCTCCTCCCTCTCCCCCACCCCCCTGGAAACCCATTAGCCCATGAGCAGGTCGGCTCTCAGGGGTAGTGCCGTGGCAATGAGTGCTCTGTGCTCACCTGGGGAGCTGGGCTGAGCAAGGGGGACACAGAGGGGGAAAGCGGGAGCCATGCAGGGCTGATGGAAAAATCTGGGAGCAACTCCTCTGGAAAGCCATCCTGGCGCGGTGGAGGCAGCCCGGGGGTGAGTGAAGTGGAGGGGCTGGTGTTGAAGGGTCTCCAGGTGCATCAGCCCTTGGGGAACAGGTGGTAAACCTTCCATCCTGGGCAGCCCTGGACAGACCCCTCTTATGTCTCAGCCACAGTCCCTAATCCCTAGAGCAGCACGTTGGAGAGATGTGGGACAGCGTCAGGGTGGGACATGTAGGGACCACAGAGCCCAGTTCTCATGGGCTGAGCATGGAGATGGCCTGGGACTGAAAGGGCAAAGCAGGTCTAAGGGGTCTGGCCAGGATGGTGACAGGGATCTGGAACTGCTTTGATGAGGGACTTGAGCAGGATAGGAGCAAGATAAGGCCAGGGATCCAAGAGGGAAATCTCTGCCCTGCTACTGCAGGATCAGCAACAATGCAGACCAAATGGTCTTTGGAACAGGACAACGTATCTCACAGGGAGATCAAATCATAGGTGGGTGCCATCCAGCTGGCCCTGGCTTGAGGTATGGACGGTTCAGGGGCAATTTCTACATCACAATAATTACACCACAGTAAGACAAGCAGGATGCTCACGATTTAGGACTGGATGGGCAGGTAATGCTGCAGATAATGTCTAGGAAGCATTGCAGGGCTGTGGGAAGGGGAGAGAGGGAGCTTTCAGAGCAGCATGCTGGTTCTTGTAAGTGCTCTTAGGCACTCACTTTGAGAAGCATTAGTTCCACAGGAGGAAAAAAAAAAAATAAAAAAGGAAAAAGAAAGCAAAAGAAGACCATATTGCCCCAGGGTAGAGAAGGCGATGAAGGAATGGCAGGAAGATCCCAAATCAGCTCAGTGACTCAGCTGCTCTCTGTTGGTGCGACATTTCCAGCCCAAAACTTTGCAAGAGTTCCAAGCAGATGGCCCTTTATGGTTTTCCAGCATCATTTGCAGACCTTGGTATCCGAAAAGCACGGTGAGGGCATTCTCTACTCCTTGCTGCCAGCCCACCTAGAGTGCAGGATTCCCAGTGTTCGTCCTGGGTGGCACGCCCAGTGTCTGAAAATGCCAGCTGAAAAACAGGATGGCCGGGAAGCCCTTGGGATTGCACAGTAAACCCTGTGTTTTCATACCTGTGGATCCAGCAGCTTTCCTTGCCCCATTTTTAATTCAAACTTCCCTAAGGAGAGTTAGTGTTTGAGGGGTCTTGGATTGAAAGGAGCCTGTGTCCTGCTCCTCACCTGCTCTGTGACAAGGACCTGGCTCTCGTCACCCTCGCTCAGTCTCACCACTCTCCCTGGCCATTCCAACCCCTCCTTAGCTGCAATATCTTGGCCTACCTCCTTTCTGTCTCCTGCCCTTCCTTCTCTCAGCTCCTCTCTGCTCCATCACACCTCCACCCTGTGGGGGCCCCACCCTGACCCCATGTCCTATTTGTCCCCCAGCATCTCTTCTTGAAAGGCCACTCCAAATTCAGCGGACCTGGGGATGAAATCCTCGGCCTCTCCCTGCGTAACAGCATCACTTGAAACCCAGAACTGTAAAAATAAATGATTGCTGATGCATAAAGTGTTGCAGTGAAGCATCGTCAGTGGTTCAGGGCTCCAGCGCTGGCGGGGCTGGCAGGCGGAGCGGCCGCGCCGGCTGCTACGGGGGCAGCGGGACACAGGGGGGCCCAAAACCTGCCCCACCAGCCCTGTGTGCCTGGGAAACAGCTGGGCTTTATGGCCCTGTACTGGCAGGAATGGGAATTTGGTTTCTTACCTAGCGAAGGCCGGTGGTATTGCACGTTGTCAAGGCTTCCCGAAAATGTCCCTGTTTCCCACTGCGTGCAAGGCCGTGCCTTTTCCATGCAGCTACCTTGCTAGATTTTTGATGGGGAGGGGGGGAAGTTGTATGAAAAATGATTCAGAAATTTCTGAGATCAAGCCAAGGCATGTACATGATGGGGTGGGGTTTTTTTCTCTCCTAAAATGATGGGGGGATGATTCTGGGAGCACCCACAGCAGGGCTGGCCCATGTGCAGTAGCAGGTGTGCACCCAGGGCCACCAACAACCTGGCTGGCACAAGGGCTGTGCCTCCAGTGCTGAGGCAGCATCCCAGAGCAGTGATGCTGCTGCAGGAGGACCAGGGTGTGGGGCTGGAAGAGGGCAGTGGGTGCTGGTCCTGGGCTGCCTGTCCTGGGAAGCACAGGAGCTGCAAACCTGCCTTTCTAGGGTTTAATTCTCAGCTCTCCAGCTGTCTTCCCCTCCTCTTCTGTGGCAAAAACGTTTAAATCTCAGAGCAGCCAGATTCAATTTTCCCTTTGCTTCTGAGATGCCTTGAGCCAACTCTTTTGGGGCAGGGGACTGAGACTTAGCAGGAAAGCTCTCATCCCACCAGGGACGGCCCTTTCCCCGCCTGCAGGAGGAATTGCCCAGAGTTGGACACACAGTTAACCTGAAATGCTGCACTTCACAGAGCCTGACTCCAGTAGAAAATATCACCCTTCCACCCTTGTGCCATGGCTGGGCAGAAGAGCAGCTCTGGATTTGAAAGCAGAGGGGCAATTATGGATCAGACTGGGGAAAGGAGTCAATTGAGGAAGGAGAGGCAGGAGCTGCCTGGAAAGTCTGTAAACCCTGGTGTCACTCAAGGCCAAAGAAAAGGTGGATATGCCACCAGGGCTGCCAGTAGTCCCACTTTACTTCCTGAAAAAAAGAGTATTAAGAAAAGGACGTTCTTGGTCAGTCAAACTGGCTGCAGCTGTGCAGCCCTCACTTCCCCCCAGTTTATGTGACTCCTGGCTCCAGACCATGGGTCACATCCTCTCTAGGGCTAATCCAGAAGGAAGATGACAACCTCCTGCTGTTGTGTCTTACTTCATTAACTGAAGTGGCAGGAAATGAAAGGATCCAGTCCTTCTTGGGACATATGTGGATGTTAACACATTGCCACATGATGGAATTTCTATTTTTTTCACTTTGCTCTTTTTATAGGAAATACACGCTGTGAAAAGGACTTTGAGGCTGTAAAGTCAGACAGGCAGGACTTCATAAAAGCCAGAATTAGGGTTTTTCCACGGATCTATATTTGGTGCCCTCGTGAGGGTTCATCAGGGGGCAAGGTCTGAGAGTCACTCCCACCTGAACACCCTCACAGAGCACACCAGAGATGCCATTTACACACGGAGCTGACCTTCCCCATTCCCTTCATTCAAGAAGGGGACAGGCTGGGGCATGGGGACCAAGGTCACAGCAGGTGACTGGGGCAGGTTGAGCCAGACTGGAGTGAGGGGGTTGTCTGATGCAAAGCCTGGGACTGAGCAGTCAAAGGCCATCTTGGACTCGTGTTTTCTCGACAGCTCTGCATGCAGACCTGCTCACAGCACAGAATCAGTTGTTTTTATAACTGTTTCAAGCACACCAGTAAAGCATGGACATGTTCACACCTCCCCTCCAAGAGGTCAAAGGTTTCTCCTGCTGAGGGGTGCCCAGTCCAAACGTGATTTTCCAGGATACCGGGCAGCACTGCAGGTTTGGAGCACAGCTCCTACTGATTTCAGCCACAGCTGTGAGTGTTCAGCCCCTGTGCCCCAGGAGAGAGACACACAGAGTCCACAGCAATCTGGGAGGTTTAGGTGGCTTGCACAGGAACCCCCCGTACACGTCCAGTCCTGGAGAACAGAGCTCAGCCACATAAACACCTTTCCTTCCCTGGAGGCTTCCCCCTCACTCACTGCATGGCTACCAGGGACCCCCCTGTCAGCACTGCCCTCCTGCCTCATGCCCAGAGCAAATCCATCCTCTGTCAAACAAGGAAAACTTCCATTCATTTTGTTTTCTCGTGATTTTTTTTTTTTTTTAAATGCAATAATATTTTAGAATATTAGACCTTCCTCCAGTGTGACAGAGCTTGTGAACCTCTGGCTGCATGTTGCACATATTTGTGCATTCACGTGTGGCCCCGCTTATTATCCTCCTTCAGAGACAGGACGCTGGCACAGAGCAGCAGAGGGGTTTTTGGGTGGTGTTTTGCAGACAGCAGTGGAGTTCCCCTGAGCCTCAGCCCGGAGTCAAACTGGTTTCGGGTTCCTGAGCAATCCCTGTGCCTGCCCTAGAGCTGTGCCTGCCCCAGAGCTGTGCCTGGCAGTGCCAAGCGTTGTTCGTGGGATTGGGTCTCCAGTGGAGGACGCGAAGTTTCGCAGTCACCCATTGCACGGCACACTTTCCCTGGAGCACTGGAGGTGTCGGCTCCCGTGCTCGTGCCAAAGCCTGTGTCACATAATTGCATCTGCTTGCCCTTCTCCTTCCTCCTCACCCTTGGCTGGTGCAGCCTCTGCCTGCAGCTCTGCTGGGGCCCTGACACAGCTGCTTTCCAGCACTGCTGCGCTGGTCCCTGGCAGTGCACTGTGGCTACCAAAGGGCTCTCAGGTCTCTCTCTTAAAGGGGAGATGTCATCATCACTTTCACAAAGCATTTATTCCATTCATTTTGCCTCTACTCTCAGGTGTAGATCTTTTTACAACAAAATGCAATGCATTCGAGTTACTGATTCGTAGAATAATTCCAGTACCTCTTAATTAATTAACTGCCTAAAAGCAGATGGTTTTTATAGCAAGTCTGAAGGACGTTTGCCACCTCACCTGGACCCATCTTCCTCCTGGACTAACATCTACATAACACTCACCATTTCTAAGATTATTCCTGCTGGCAAAGTTGCCTTCGAGGGACTGTCACTGAGAGCAAAATAGAAAAAGAGTGTAAAATCCATTAGTAGAAATCCTTTTGATTACTCAAAATACATTCCAGAACAGCCATGAACCATTCCAGAACCCTAAAGCTGTTCATCAGAGCAGCTTTACACACCTGCATTGTTAATTTCTTAAGACTCCCAGTATCCCAGCAAGGCAGAAAAATATTTTTAACCCATACAACATCAAATATAAAAGCCAAGGAATATGCTGTAGTTTTACTGCCACGTGAAGGAGACTCTCTGTGTTCATGTCACTTCTCTTACCTAAATCTGGTTCAAAGAAAAAAAAAAATTGGAGGCTACTGCTGCATCAGGCTGAGGGGATGTAAGATGGTTCTTTGGTCTGTAAGGTCCATTCTTGCAGAGAGCCCTTGGTGGGGGTTTTCAAGTGTCTCTTCATGTCTCGATATTTCATGCACTTGGTAAAGCATTACTAAAAACACGGACAAGACAAAGGATGTGCTTAAATGATGGCACAAGGTTCATTAAAGGGATTGACACCACACGTGTGAGAAACAGAGATGTTGGACGGGGGAGCTCCATAGCATGAACAGGTTGGTCAGGTAAACAGGTATTGTGAGGATCCAGTGATGGATGTTCCCATTAAATGGAAGGCAGCAGAGCTCTCCTCAGCCAGCCCTTCCTCCCAGGATGTGGGAGCTCTGCTGTTTGCTTTGAGCAGGGTATGAATTTCAGGCTGGTTTGGGAAACACTGATCACGCAGTTCCTATAGGCTGTTTTTCTGGTTTTGGCATTTATCCTTGGTTCTGTGTCAGAGCTAAAAACTCTTTTTCTTCTCTGATATTTCCCCCCTCCCCTTCCTGGTCTTTGCAGTCCTGCAGGAATTGTGCTGTTAAGTAATTGTGCTCTTATAGATGTCCCTGCCTGTGACAGGGTCAAGCCTCAGCCAAACCTACCGTGTCCAGAATTTCCCTCCCCAGACCTCAGGACCTCTTAGTTCAAGTCTGGGATGGCTCCGAGTACAGTTCTAGTTGGAAAAGAGCCTCTGTAAAATTACATCTTGTTGTTCCATATTTATTCTCCCTCAGTGGTTTCCATGTCAAACTTGCTCAGTTTACCAGTCAAAACAAGATATTTCTACCTGCCAGCTCTGCCAGCTCAGCCTGGGCTCTGGAAATCAAGCTGTGCTCTCTCTGCTCTGGACATCATCACTAGCCAAAAAGGGTTCTCAAATCAGGGCTGAGCTGGGTGTGATGTTGATTATGCACGAATATAATTTGTTCTCGAGTGGTGTTGCGGGCCCCGTGTGACAGAGAGCAGCAGGGCCCCTGTGCTCTACAAATATTGACTAACAAATCTTCCCCACCACCTGGGGGATGATGGGCCACCACTGGGTCCATGTCACATCTCAGGGACACCAAGAGGGGGCAGCTTGTTGGGGATGAGAGTGAAAACCCACGGCAGCACCAGGAATGGCACTGGGGAGTTCTGCCTCCTGATACTCTTATTTGTGAGAACAGACCCTCAGCACCCTGGCCCGTTGCTTGGTCAGCAAACCACGACCTTTCCTTTGACTGTGGTGCCCTGTGAAATCCCACAGGGAAAAGGCAGGTGAGCCCACTTGCTGCAGAGAAATGCAGGGGTACAGTCATAGGAAAGGCTCTTAATTAATGAGTGCTGATTTTGTTCACAAATAGTTCCCCTTCTGGTGGATGGAGCAGGAAGGCATTCCTCCACATCCTTCCAAAAAACCTGAAATGTTGTAAATCTGATCACTGGCTGAATATTTTTTTTAAAAAATGGTGTGTGGCAGATAATATATTCGCTGTGGATGAACGTGTCATAGAACAGACAGATGGGAAGGTGTCCTGGTTATTGCAATACCTTCAGCCTTTACTCCTGTGCCTTTGTAGTGAATCCCACCGGGGTCTGTCAGCACGAAGGGACACACAGAGCCTTCCCTGACCCCATCCCCACGTGAGACTCAGCTCCCTGAGCCCCCAGAGTCATTCCAGCCACTAAAAGCCATGGCAGGTTTTTCTCTGTGACACAGCCCAAGAGCCACGGAACAAACAGTGTGACTGCCTTGGTCCCTGGGACACTTCATCACCCCCTGCCTGCACTGGGGACCAAGGCTCAGCAGTCACTGGGATGGGAGGACACCAAACTGCCCCTTCCTCTGCCACAGGTCTGCACCACAGCATCAGGAAGAGAAAAGCCAGGTCTGGGGGCTGCACTGGGCACTTCAGCAGATGATGCAGAAGGAAGGGGGCTGCCCATGCAGGTGGCAGAGCTGTGGGTGTAACATCAGAAGCTGTCACAGCAGGAGAGGAGGCTGCCCCAGGTTCTAGAGGGTCTCCAGGAAAGCCTAATCTCCTGCCCCCTGGAGAAGGGTCTCATCTTGGTAGGAAATTTTTGGAACGGAGGGAGAGGGTAGGCTATGGGCTGAATTCTTCTTCTTATCCTCCTTTCATAGCAAAAATAGAACATTCATCACAAGTTCCCCTACATGTTTTTCTTCCCTGCTGCACACTAGCAACTTGCTAGTGTTTGAAGCTACAGAAAATAAAAATAAATTGGTGAGTACTCCAGTTAATAATGTGTGATTATTTTGTTGATGAATTGCTGGAGATGAATATATGCGTGAAAGCTCTGCAAGATCCACTGATCCATGCATCCTGAGTGAAATCAATTATTGCGGTGGACAAATGGCTGTTAGTTTTATGTCTTAATAAAGGGGTTCTCGGGTAAAGTGCAACCCCAACTTTTGTCCTGCTGAATTTCCAGGACATTTCTGCAAATCAATCCTTACTGAAATAATGGAAACACCAGCACAGGGGTCAATCTTTCAAAAGTGAACAACTCAGAAACTTGAATTCTTTTTCCTACTAAACTCTTGCAATTCTCAGTCATCACTGAATTTCATAAGATTTTTACTTTCTTCAGACTGTGGAGAAAGGGCAGAACAACCTGAACAAAGCACGCCCAAGAGCCTCAGAAACTAAGGGATGAAAATTTATAATCCCATGTTTAACAGGGGGAGGCTCGTTCGTGTGTGTGCTTTGCTTCTCAGGAGTCCTAGTGCAGACTCATGATTTTAATGTGAATGTCATGGTATTTTCAGGCCTGACTCACTCCATTTTTTCATTCCTCGCACTGTAAATTGTCCTGACTGCCACTGAGCATAAGCCTTGGGGACTGTGCAGCCCCAAAACTCTGCTCTGAGCCAAGCCAAAGAGCCACGTGCCCTTCACAGGGTAAGGAAAGGGCTGAGCGTGTGCTGTGGGGAGGTGATGATGGGAGGCACTGGCAAAGGCCCTGATAGAAGGCTTTATTGGGAAGGATAAGGTGGACACTGGGAAAAAAAAAAACCTGTATCTCCAGAAAGGACTTGACAGAAGTAACAAGAACAGCGTGACCTTCTCTCTCTTGGAGATCCCAGCCGCTGACTTTGCACTGTGCTGGGGGATGAAGCACCATGTCCAGCACACTCAGAGAATCCTCCCGTGGAGGTGTGGCCACAGCAGGGCTGTCCCTGCTGCTCCCTGATGGCCCAGCCCCGAGTTCAATATTTGTGCAAGTTCAGCATGTCACAACCTGGCCATTTTGTTTCTTTTGGGTTTTTTCCCCTCATGCTGGGCATGTCCAACTGGATTCAATCCAGGAATTACATGCTGTGGTATCCTTTAAAGACAAGAGTCTGTAAACAGTGATGAGGAGGTGTGACTAATTCATAAAAAATTGAAAAAACACGGGGGGGGGAACACCTTGTTGTTGTCACTTTGATAAAAATGACAAGTCCAGATATTTTGTTCTTGTTAGAAATACTTCCAAGGCAGAGTAATGGATTTGATATGAACAGAGGAGCTCGTGTTAACCCATTCAAATTAATTTGGTTCAGCTCATTTTCAGCTAAGGGGATTAGATGGCTCAGGATTTGGGAGAGTGTTTTCCCAGACAGGTCCCATGCTCTAGTACAGGCCAGGTCTGCAGCTGTTTGGGGGATGACATTTCCAGTGCACGTAAGAGAGAGGCTCCCTCATGTTGCAGATGTTTGTCGATCACGCGCGTGAAAAGCCCAGCACTGAAACGCTGGGTCAGGACCTTTGTCCTCTGGTGGGCAGGTGAGACGTGAGACCAACTGAAGGGCAACAGGGGAGGCATTTCCACAGCTGCCAGCTGGTGTGCAGGGAAAATTGCTAAACGGCCTCACCTGGGGGACGCTCCAACAGCCCCACCTGAGGCGGGTGGAGGGAGGAGCCCGGTGGTTGGATGCTGTGGGATGAGATGGAAGGGATGTCTCCTATATAGCAGCCCCACCCTTGCTTTTAGGGGGTGTTTGGCTGTGAGGAGGAGGATGGTGTTGTGGTTTCTCAGGTAGGTCGCTGCCCTCCTGAGCTGCTGCCAGGGGTGTGGAGGTGCTGGGGGTTTCCAGCACTTGAGGTTCTGCCCTGACCCGCCTTAAAAATCCATGTGCATTTGTGGAGCTTGTGACCCCAGAACTTGTACAGGAACTGAGCTTTTTGCATTATAAAGGGTGTTTTCCAGGCTGTGGTGAGTCCTGGGGGTTGGTCTGCTCGGGGGTCTGAGCTGGGAGCTGGAGGGGGGGCAGGTGCCTGCACAGTGGCTCATGGTGAGTGTGGCTGTCGGGACACGGTTAAATACCCTGTGCTCGTCCACTGTGGGGATTCAAAGTACTTTGTGTGCAATCCTTCCTGAAGGGCTACCCCCCCTCAAAAGCAGGGTAACAGGGCTGGGAAATGAGGAAAGGCAGTGTGCCAAAGGCTTCTGAGCCTACCCAGATGGAGGAGAGTGGCAGCTCTGGGAGTGCAAAGTGCCCTGGCTGGCTGTGGGAGATGGACCAAAGGTAAAAGCAAAAGGACTGGACTACTCCTGAGCCCAGCACAGCTCCCCAGGCAGGCAGAGCTGTGCCCTCCAGCTGCAGGGCCCACGGGAGTGCAGTTGCCTGCCAGGATCCTGACAGAGGTAGGAGGGAAGTCTTCTCAGGTGGAGGAAGGTGGGGGTGGCTGCTCAGCGTGGGTCTGATGCTTCACGTTGCTGCTGGGGAGGAGATGCCTGGCTTGTGTTGGTTTATGATATGCACTTGCTCAGGAAGCCTTGCTGCCCTCCTGCGATTACTGTTGGTGCAGAGTAAGAGCTGAGGGGATCTGGGATGCTCAGTGTCTCTGCTTTCCCAGGATTAGTCCAGTGTAAAGGCAGGGAAAGGCAATGTTTCACAGTGCTGGCTCTTCAGAGAGGGCTGTAAAAGCAGAACACCAAGTGTGTGCCCAGCAGACTGCAAAACAACAGAGCTGGTCTGGGGGGGTGCCCTGGGGACTACGGGGAGGGGTGTCCCTGGAAGGGGAAGGCAGGAGCCAGTCCTGGCTTTGGCAGCACCAGGAGGTCAGAGCACTGCTTTCACCTCCTGAGGGTCAGGCATGGATCTGCCTTCTTTGCTCCAACAAAGGATCCAGTGGCTGTGGCAGCCCTGCAGAGCCATCGGGCTGTGCTCTGTTATCTGCCTGAGCTGGGTGTTACCTCTCTACGGGATGGGTGGTGCTTGGCACTTGATGCCCTTGGTAAAGTTACTCTTTAATTCTTGGTTTCTGGAGACCCACGGTTGGGGCCAGGTTGATAGTGATCAGTTCTGGTGAGGTGGTGCAGTTACGTGTGCTGTAAATGAGAGCAGATACATAGCTGGACAAGCCTGGGTGCTTCTTTCCCCCTCACTTTGCTGAAGCCTTACCAAGAGTGCATCACCCAGGCAAGAGATACACAAACAGGAGGCTTTGGAGGACTATCATCATCATCACCTTTAAAAATCCCTCTCCTGAATATTGACCTAGGCTTCTTCCAGGAGCAGATGATGTTCTGAGTAGTCAGTAATTTTTCTTAATGCTGGAAGCCCTGTGTGTGTGTACAGATGCTTTGCTGTGCTGGGTGCACTGGCAGCACAGATACTGTAAGGGTTGGTGTCTATTTTCTTGTTCCATTTTTAAGCCTGTACATTTGAGACCTTGTTTTTATTCAGCTTGGATAGCTGTCTACCAACATCTTTTAAAATCAACCTTGATTTAGCTTCTTCTGTAATCCTTCAATACCTCTGGGACAACCCTTACACTGTTTTTGCAGCCAGTTGATTGTTCTCTCTCACTTCCAAATTTCCATGGGATATTTGCAGTATCCCACTCTAATACCTACTAATCCATTAAAAATACCCCTGAGATAGATTAGGTAATCCACTGTGCCTCACAGATTGTGCTCCTTAACTCTCTGCTTTCCCTGGAATAGTCGCAGAGCGGGTGTTCCATCTGCCCTGGGAAAGCATTGTTCCTCCAGGAGGATCTCTCAGCACTGGATCAGGAGCAGGCACAGCTTGCTGGAGGAAATTCTGTGTGACTGTTCGGATCTACAGGGACAGCTTCATGTGACAGCAGGCTGGATCTGTGGCTGTGTTGTCCAGGCTAACCGGAGTGTTTGAGGGACACCACAGGAGAGCAGCGCTGTCAGGAGCGGTGGGCAGTTCTGCCTGCTCTGCACGTGCCGTGGTTGGATACCCTGAAAGTCCACTGAGGAACCACTGCTGTGGTTGTACCCTCCCTTAGATGTTCTGTTCAACGTGTGCTGTCCTTGATATCACCACCTTGGTGAGAGCTTGCTCCAGCTTTGCGTTTTTTCTTGGGAAGTCCCCAGCGTTCCACCTTCTTAAATGAATATTGCAAATCCTCTGACTGCATGAGGTGACTTGCCAGGAGAGCAGAATGGCACAGGCTGGAAATCCTTTTTAGCCTCCTTGTACAGGTGACACGGTGCCAGGTCTGGTGTGGTTGGGTGGAAAGCATACCCGGGTCAGGCACAGTCTTGTTCTGTGCATGGGCTCAGTGACATAAAAAGCACCAAACACTCCCTAAAAAAAGTACGGCAAGATGTAGGAAACCTGTCATGCTGAAGAAACTGCTTTTTGCTAGACCTAGTTGGAGACTAGCTGCAATCTCCATGAGAACTAGTGGTGGTAGAGAGGCCCCTCCTGCCCCTGCAGAACAGTGGGTCCATGGGGAAGGAGCAGGCACTGACAGCCCCAGAAACCCTGGAGACCAGGACCCTGCCTTTCAGCTCCAAAATACTGTCCATCCTTCATGTGGAGGAGATTCCTCAGCAGTGGCAATTCCCTCATACACCCTGTTCCACCACAGATGGGAAGGCAATGTCATATTTGCTGACTTGCCATGAGACCACCTCTCTTTCTGGTAGTATAGAAGAGTGCCCAAAATTATAATGCCATGATGTGCTTTGCTCTTTTAAATCCAAGAGATGCCATGGGGTGACCTGCTGAGGGTAAGGGCAGAGCTTCAGTAACAGCCTCCAAGTGGGTTTGATGTTTCTGGCTGTTGTGCTGAGCCTGGCAAGAGAAGGGCACAGCACTGGCTGTGGCTGGGGGAGAGATCATGGAAATGAGAGTGGAGAAAAAAAAAGGTGGGAAAAGGATTGGAAAGCGTTAAATGGGTATTTAAAGCTAGATTTTACTGGAAAAGTTTAAGTAGGTTCTTAAGGGACCCTGGTGAACTCCGTGCTTCTAGATGTCACTGCAAATCAGAGATGCTGCATGAAAGTGGTTCCCAGAACATTTCCGCTTTCATGATACACGGTCAACTTTTCTTGTTCCTCAAGCAATGTTAACACTAAGCTGAGTTTGTGCTTGATGCTGTACATAAGCTAAAATAAAGGGAAAGGAACAGGAAAATCAGTGTTGGGGAAACTTCTTTGTGTTTTGGCTCGTGTAGCCTGCTGGGATGGCATCTTTTAGACGTTCTCTTCTTGCTGTGGCAAAGCTTCAGTCCTGAGATCTGTGAGCACAGCTATTATGCAGACAGCAATCTGTGAACTCCTCTTAGAATCCTCCTGTATGCAGAAACCCCAGGAGCACTTCCATTCCCCCTGCACTGGGGTGTAGTTAAACCCAAGTGTCCTGACAGCAGGCTGGCCTCTGAGTTATCTTTTGGGTGGGTTTTAAAAAAAAAAAGCTATGGCATGGGACCAATTAGTCTGTCAGCTGAAGATGGTTCAAGGGTATGTGTTTTGGGGGGGGGCACAGAGGGAGATTTATGAAGACATTTGTGTGTTTGCAGGGCAGCAGTTCCTCGGCCAGTGGCGAGCCCCGTGCGGGATGTGCCGCCTCCCACACCTCCAATTACCTGGGAGCTCTTGCCTCCCAACTAACCACGTCTGTCAGCCCTTGTGTAACCAACTCCTCGCTGCACGTAGCAGTGACGTGGGTCGTGGTTTTCAGCTGTAAACACAAAGCCAGGGTGCCCCGAGGTTCAGCGCTGGGAACAAAGCAGAGGCAGCAACGTGGGCAAACCATTTTCCACAGAAGGAGCGAGCAGACTCTGGATGCCTCTCCATTGTTCAGGAATGTGGGGACGAGGCTAAATGGGAAAGTCCTGGGAGTGGAACTGCAGACTGTGTGCTGTGGCAGTGCCTTTGGCGAGCTGGAGAATGTCCTAACTGCAGGTCCTGCTTGGTGGGGGGATCGCTGGAAATGCAAGTAGGGCCTGCAGTGCCCACAGCTCCTCATGTCAGCTCACCTTGCCCTCTTTGTGCCTGTCACCCTGTGTGTGCAGAAACTCTTCTGCCAGAGAGTGAGCTTGGTGTTTTGGGGCTCTAGTGCCATTGAGGTCCTTCAGCTTCTGGAGGGCTGGGATTGAGGAACAGGATTTTGCATGGAAGGATTCTTTATGCCTACGAGCATTTACCATTGCAGGGTAAGGCAACAGACCTGTTCTATATGTAGGTTTAGTAACCGAAGCCTCTAATTTCCCTCTGGTTGGCTTTGTTTACTCAGCAGAAGACCTTAAAGCAGCTTTCCTGCTGCTGCAGGGATCTCAGAGGCTGGTGATGCCACAGGCAGGGTGCAAGCAGGGAACGCTGAGGCTCATGCACAAAGCTGTCTCGAGTAATTTTTCCTCTTGTCCAAAAGAGACAGGGCTCTACTCCCTCCTCCTGCGTGTGTGATGCGCTCTAATGGCAAGAGCTCAGCTGCCCCTTCACCATCTCGAACCTCCTACACCAAGGGAGCAGCTCCCAGGATGGGTGCAGCGGGTTTGGGGAAGCTTCTGTGGTTTTAGGAGGATTCTGTACAGGGGAGGTTGCTTTTCTCTTTTGTCTGTGCTGGTGACGTGTGATCTTTGCTTCACTGGCTGGTTTCTGGATACCAGGCTTTAAAATAGAGATGTAGGCAAATTGGCAAAAGGCCAGAGGAGAGCAGCACTAATTGTCAGAGCTTTAGAAAACATGACCTCTGAGGAGAGGTTGAAGAAATCAGGTGCATTTAATCTAGACAAGACAGTATTGGTGGGGGAGGGAGGGGGATGTCATGGTTTCTCAGTACATAAAAGCTGTTGTTAAGGAAGGATGATTGATTTATTCTTTCACTATCACAGAGTTGGGGGGGGGAATGATGAGACTCAACTACATTTAAACTGCAGAGAAGATTTGGTTTGGATTTTTAGGAAAAGCCTTCAATGCAGTCAAACGCAGGAAGATACTGTTCAGGGGAGCTGGGAAATTTCTGACACCCTGTTAGTGCCTTCGTTGCTGTAGTTTGGACTCAAGGGTAGTTTTGAGGCTGATCCCTGTCCCTTAGCGAGTGCCTTGGCTCTGCCAGCACTGCCAGTTCACGTGGTCACACATGCAGGATCCAGGCTCCCCAAAGCACTGGTTGTAGTTGACAAAATGGTGTGGCTTCAGTGGATCATAAAGTGACTTCTGTTCATCTGCCCACTGGTTTGGAGTCTTTTTGGCCGTGTCTGTATTGCAGTTGGAGACCTGATGACAAAGGGACCCAAGCTTGCTCTAATGTAACTTTTTTGGGTAGGAGTGAAGAGAGGGCAGCTTGGACCTGAGTTCAGGGCAGTTACCCGAGTAACCATCCCCCTATTACACTGAATTTATGCTTCAAAGCACTCTGCAGGTGAGACCCCAGATCTGGAAGAGATGTCCTGATCCAGGCTGCCCTCACCTCTGACTGTACTGCAGGCAAACACACTTGGAAACACACCTTTCCTCTGCAGTTGTGCCATCAGAATTACTGCTGTAGCAACATGACTCCAGGTTCTGGGGCTTTTATGCATTATCAAATAAAATGTGAAAGTAATAACTGGTTGCTGGGAAAATATTGTATATTAGCACAACTTGTTCTCTACCTTGACTGTTTCTGTATTTGACAAGTATCAGTGGCAGAAAAGGGACAGGTTTTATTATAACTCCTTTGTGTGCTTACCTTCCAACTTCTCGAGTACATTATTCACAGGCATCAAACTACTTTCGGGACAAAGTGTTGGTGATTTCTCCAGTGGTGGTGAGAAATGGGGACATGTGAGGGTGCCGTTCACTGGAAAAGTGGCAGAACTTCTCACATTCCCTCACGCGTGATCTTGCCTACAAATCCTCTCCAGGCATGAGCCTTTGCTTTAAGGGCAGAAGGTCTGGCTCTTTGCACCCATTGGCAAGGCACAGAGAAAAGCCACGGGCCTTTAATATCAGGTTTCCTTCTTTTGCCGCGTCTCGGATCCACAAATGCGGAGTTCTTCCTTCTCGGCCAAACTTACAGATGACGTTATCCCGTATTTTAGCTACCCTACTTTTGTATCCCTCCTGCCTGAAGCTGTTAACATTGGCAGAATTGATGTCCTTTGTTTGCTTTGTGTGCTACTTAAGGCCTGAATGTTGGGCACCAGCCGGTCTGGTTTTCCACCGGGCTGCAGTAGGAGGCAGGACACGCTTTTCCTGATGGCTGTGTTCATGCTCTCGGATCCCTGTCTGCAAGCCAGTCTTCACAACAGGGATGGAGAAGGTGAAATGGCTTCCCTGTGATCGAGCTAAGGTCTGGTAAAGGCAGGACTTTGGAGTGTTTGTGTGACAGTCGCACTCAGAAGCCTGTGAGTTGCTGGGCACACATCCCAGGGGTTGCAGGTGGGCAGTGCAGCCTCTCACTTCTGTGATAGATGGGATGTAGAGGACTTGGCAGTGCCAAGAGCAGCACTGCTGACTCTGCATGGGAGCTGGGTGCAGCTGAGCCCGGGCTGGAGGGGGGCAGCAGGGCTGATCTCTCCATTCCAGCCTTCCTCTTGGAGCTGGGAGTAGGGAGGTCTGGAGCTTCTCCATGGCTCTGCCACTGAGTCACTGCATGACCTCAGGCACTCAGATACCATGGTGATGAACACAGCACAAGTGTCTAGACAGATAGAATAGATTGGATAGGCTCTGGATTTGACAAATATTTGTATATCCCCACTATCAGAGCTCCCCTGCTATAACCACCCAGCCTGCTGGATTCAGTGGGGCTCTGGCACAGCGGAGGGCAAAGAACCACTTCTTGCACTGAGGGAAGGAGGGGAAGCACTGCCACAGTGACACAAGCGCTGGTGGGGACACGCTGGAAGCTCAGCAGGCAGCAGGGCAGCTCTTGGAGGGAACAACACTGCGTGGCAGAAAGGGTCTGGAGTGGGGATCTGGCCTCTCTCCTCCTCTGCTGCAGCCCTGTGCATGGCCCTGATTCTCCTCTTGTAACTAATTAGTCTGCAAGATCCTCAGGGCAGCCATGACTTCCTCCTCCTGCTATGGCTTCTCTCACAAGGCCCTGATTTCAGGGAAAAAAAAAAAAAAGGCAAACTATCAAAGTGAGACTTCCTTAAAAGCTTTGCCGTGCCACTGTCAGCCTCTGGCTCAGAGAAGGATGCAGGAGAATCCTCTCTCCCTGGGTTATTTTCCCACCTGGTTCCCCTGTGGAAGATGAAGGGAGAAGTACAGCAGAGATGTGGCTGGGAGTGTGTCTGTGTGGGGATCTTGAGAGGCTCCACAAGGTCTCCTGAGCCCCCCCTGCCTTGGGCACCCCTGCCAGGGAGCAGTGCTGGAGAAGAGCACTGCCTCTTTAAGGAGATTTGCATAGCAGGGCCTAATTACAGTTGTTGATTCTGATGTTTTCAGTGTTGTTCATATTCCATTAAAGGATAATGCTGCTTAATTTGCAGCAGAGGGTCTCGGTGAACAGCACACCCAATCACAAGGCACCCCTAATGACACTGCTTCCCTACTTCTGGTAACACATAATTAAAAAATCACTTCATTTCCAGTTGTGTGGTTCTCCCCTCTCCCCCAGTCTCCTAATTACTTTCTAAGCCATTTCATGATTATCTGTACATATTTCAGTGCTTAGATCTATTAATGAGTCCATGGAAGAGTTAATACCTTGAGTGGCACAACTGCTTGATGTTCCCTTTCTAGTAATGCATTGCAAGGGATCATTTTTCACCTTGCATGCGTGAGGAGAGGGGCTTTTCTTCTGGTGGGATTGGGTTTGTTCTCTGCCTTTGGGGCTGTGGGCCTGACAGGAGAGGGACAGCACCCAGGAACTCCAGCTGCAGGAGGCTTCTTGCTGGTTTTGGGGTAGTGGATGTGTATCTCCCTGCAGATTGTTTTATGTGGCTTAAATCCCGCTGAAAAGGGCTGTCCTGTTGCCTGGCTGTGGGAGCTGCTAATCAGAGGGGCTCAGGTAGAACTGGATCAAGCTGGGATGCCCTCAGTCCTGGAGGAATTGGGTGACATGGCTTGTTCGCGCCCTGACTTCCTAGGTTTGTGGATGCAGTAATACACTCTTGCTGAACTGGGGCAGGAGAAGGCAGTAGGGCTGTCTGGGACTGCCCTGACGTGGCGTTTCTCCACCAGCTCCCCTGGCATGGAACAGTCAGGGGCACTGACTGTGCTGTGTGGGTAGCTTGGTCCCTGGGGAAGGGAGTATCTGAATTTCCCAGGAAACTTGTGCACAGGTGTCTGCCACAGCTCCGTGGCTGCAGGTGAGAGGATGTGGGGTGACACATGCCCTGGTGCCCGTGGTAAAATGGGGATCTGTTCTCTAATCCAGGCTCTGCTCTGACAAGCCACCTTACAAGTCCTGTTTTTTCACTTCATGGATCTGTTTCCTGTGCTTGGTGGTATCTTGGGTGTTACAATTCCCGTGGGATTTTCAGACAGACAGCTGACAGAGTGATGGAGCAGTGAGCTGGAGTAGCTTTCCTGCCCACAGAATCCATGGGTTTGGTTGCTATGGTCTTTGTGTGGTCAATCAGGAACACCTTATGCAAGCCCACTAGGAGCCTACTGATGGTCTCTGAAGGCATCATTTGGAATAACCAGAGATAATTGTATTACTAGGGGGTAATTAACTTCCAGGAATTAAAGAATCAGGCTTAGGCTGCACCAGTCCTAGGAGTGAATCTGTAAATCTGGGAGTTAGAGAAATCTAATCATTTGAACACATGCAGCTTGAAGTCCATGATACTCAGGAACGGGAGGCTGCTTGGAAATCACATCTACGAATTTCTGGGCAATTCTTTTATTGCAGATAAGAGGGGAGGGATTGAATGTGGTCCTGAACCAGTCTATTTGTTTTTCAGGTAACCCTGTCACAGTGGGAATGAGCATCCATATTTCCAGCATTGACCAGATCTCTGAAGTCAACATGGTGAGTTTGGAAAGAAAGAAGAGGAGGTGGAGGAGGGAGGGAAGCCTGATGGGCTGTTCTTCCATTTTCTGGTTGAAATTTGCTTCCAAGGCAATGGCTCCTTGGAGCCATCTGGATCTCTGCTGGCACCTCTGGAGCTAGTGGCATCTTACCCAGAGCAATTCTTATCCTTCAGTTTGTGTGCTGGTTGCACAGCCACCTCTTCAGTAATGCTTAGACCTTAAGAGAGTAGATGTGAATTGTATGTTTTGGTTGACACAAAGGTGGCTTTACGGTCAGCCTGTCTGTGCCAAGTTGAAAAACAGTGGCTTTTTGTGTTTGCTGGTGGTAATTTGGAATTTCTTGGCAGATCTGTGCTGGGAAGAGAGGCATCTAATGCAGATGTGGTGGCATTGATAGATTGGAGCTTTTCATACCACTGAGAACAAAAATATCTGCTCAGATAGAAATGGTTTGGGTTAAATTGGTAGATGCCTTTGGTCTGGTTTGTGTACAAATCCAGGATTGTGCTGTCTGTCTCAGAAGCTCGTAGCACCCAGCAGAGGACATGAATTGTGCTGTCACTGCCTAAACTTGCCTTTCTCCCTCCTGTCCAGAGGCTTTTCCCCCAAACTCCTCTCCTTTCCCAGAGGCTGAGGGGAGTGGAAGGCTGGTGGGAACCTCTTGACAGCAGCTGTCCCATTCCTCAGTTCCTGACCCATGCACGAGAATCCTGGGCCAGTTTAGAGCTCTTGCTGTTCAAGTCAATTAAAACCTTGGTCTCCCAATGCTCCTGTCCTATTTAGCTGTTTCTGGACTCTCCTGCCCTGCTTCCCTGGCCCACCAACTATTCTGCTGTTGCGAGGAGGGGAGGTGGGACACTGACTAGTTGTTTTTGTCACCAAACTGCTGGAAAACCTGGAATGCATAAGTTGATGTGACCCAGAGTGAAGAGCCAACCATGGGCCTTCAGGTTCCTGTATGAACAGTTTCTTTTCCTGACTCTCTGCCACCACGCCCTCGTTACCCTAATTGTCTGCGTGACATGGTGCACCTCGCTCCGAGTGGTGGTGACACTGGACAGGGTGTACAGCCCTAGATTTGGGTTACAGAGCTATGTCTCCATTGCACTGGGTAGAGCTTGAGGTTAGGCTCAACTTAGAAGAGCCAGATGGCTTAACCTAGTTCTGTCTATCTTGCCTGTCAGACCAGAACTCAACTTTGAGTCATCTCCTCCCCCAGTCTCAACTTGGACCTGAATGTTCTTATGTGGTGGACCAGCTGTCACCCTCCTTGCTAGAGCCAGCATGAACATTGTGGGGTCTGGACTTGAAGCTTAAGACCCCACCTTGCATGAACACAACTAGGAGGGATTTGATTCTCAGCTTACCTGTAGCAACTGCCCCTGAAGGCCTGAGAAGGTCCATCCCCAGCACAGGGAGGACACCAACTTGTTGGAGCAAGTCCAGAGGAGGCCACCAAGATGATTAGAGGGATGGAGCTCCTCTGTTACAGGGAAAGGCTGAGAGAACTGGGTTTGTTTAGCCTGGGAAAAAAAGAACCTTTTTAGAGGTGACTTTCTAATACCTGAAGGGAGCCCACAATAAAGATGGAGAGAGACTATTTACAAGAGCATGTAGTGACAGGATAAGGGGGAATGGATTCAAACTGAAAGAGAGTAGCTTTGGATTAGATATTAAGAAAAAGTTCTTTGCTGTGAGGGTGGTGAGGCCCTGGCACACCACAGGCAGCCCAGAGAAGCTGTGGCTGCTTAATCCTAGGGAGCGTTCAAGACCAGTCTGGATGAAGTTCTAAGCAACCTGATCTGGTAAAAGGTGTCCCTGTCCACGGCAGGGGCTTGGAATGAGATGATCTCTGAGGTCCCTTCCATCCCAAACCATTCTGTGAAGGTAGCTGGGCACTGCAGAGGCTGAGGCAGGATGAACCTGCTGCTGCAGATTTGGCCGTGGACTGTAAGGGCTGATCAAGTGCTCTGTCCTGCAGGTGCTGTGAGCAGTTGTGGCCAGGCATGCTGTGTCCCAGCCCAGCAGCCATTCACCCAGCTGTGCTTCCCACCCTTGCCATGTGACTGTGATGCTGGGTGGGAGACAAGGTTGGCTCTATGTGAGAACTTAGGATCGAAATCTATAAGCACTATGGTGAGGCAGCTTCAGAAAGGGGTTAAAAAATCAAAACCATCTTAAAGGACGAACATTTAGGGAGCAGAAGAGTTCTCATGTGATGTAAGTTTCCAGGCTGAAGGGGTTTTGTGTGCATCATTCTTCTGTATGACAGATGCCCCGGGGAAAGGGCTGTGTCTTACCCCTGCTCTGGACATGGATACTGGCAAGAAAAACAAGGCATTTTTTTGGCATCGTGTGCGCTTGGGAAAGGGACTGTGCAATGAATAAATTAAAGGCACGCAAGTGAAGCTGGGTTGTCATGGCAACCAAATAGCTTCTATTGTTCCACAAGGAGTGTTACTACTTACTGCCCCTTGTAGGATAATTAATTAATCCTCAGGCATCCTTTTGGGAACAATGGTGCTGGGACTGGGCAGGCTGAGGAGAGCCCCCGGCTCTCCCAGGCCTTTCTCTGGGACTCTTGGCGCCTGTTGGCTGCGTGGTGGTGGGGAACAAGTGCTGTCAGTGACCAGCCACTGCGTGTTTCCGAAAGTGTTTCCCATAGGAGTCCAGCTGGCTGTGGTGCTGTGGTGGGACACAGCTCCATCTGTGATGGAAGGAGCACTCCTTGCCTTCCCTCCCATGGGAACTGTGTTCCCAAAATGGTGACGTGGTGACGCTTCAGTCCCGGAGGTTACAGGGCTCTCTGAAAAGGCAACGCAGTTATGTCTTTATGCTGGATGTTCCCAGACACTCTGACACACAAAATGCTTCGCAGCTGCCTGTAAATGCCCTGTGTTTTCTGACACCAAAACCAATGCACCTCCACCTCCTGGGGGGCCATGCCCAGGTACTGTGCCGTGGCACAGCTCGGAAGATAGAGTCATGCCAGAGTGCAGGATGTTCACAGGGACAGTGCTGGATTTGTAACCATCTCCCAGTGATGAAGGACTAAAACTACAGTCCTTAATTAAAAAAAGTCACCTTCTTGCCCTTTGCAGCTGCTGCCTGTGTGTGGTCAGTCATGTTTTCAAGCTTTCTTTCTAGAGTAAATGCTTTATTACTGTGTGCTCCTCTTAGCTTGGCTGAGCAACACTGAGCTGCAGCCTCTGTTCTTGTCAGTGATTAGAAGGATTATTTGCTGAGCCAAGATCAGTGACATCAATTGAAATGTCTGGGAAAGGATGCCAGGGGCCAGGCCAAATAGGTATTGGGGAGGGCACATTTGACTGGCAGACCCTCTGGGAAGTGCTGATCCAGGAAGATGAAAGGCCTAGCTGGAGTCTTTTTGTATCCAGTACAAATTTGCAAGTTGGGGATTTAAAGACAGTCTGAAAGGAGGAATGTCTTCATACTGCTGCTCAGTAGCTCTGACCTGTAAAGAGCAGAAGGGTGGGATCTCCTAGTTCATTACCCAGCCCATCTCCCTTCAGGTGAGCTGGTAAATGCCATTTTGCTACAGGTGGTCTAACTGCAGTGACAAAGGATCTGCAGGCAGGTATTTATAGGTGTTTGTTGGTGTATAGTGATGCTTGGGCAGGGATACATCCAAATCTCTTAGTGTGGTGCCCGGGTTGCTGAGGAGGCTGGCAGTGCTGCTGACCCAGGAGAGCAGAGGGCACTGGCAGTGTGGAGCTCACGTCACTGCAGCTGGAGCAGCCTGCAGGTGTCTGTCCTTGTGCTGCCTGGCCTGAAAGCTGCCCAAAGTCACTACCACCTTCATGGTCTGGCTCAACCAGCTTGCTCTGGCCGTCCAGTTCTGATGCTGTCCAGTGCCAATGGGTTCAGAAAGACTCCTCCCCCACTCCTGCATGTCCTTTCAGCGGAGGACTGGCCTTTTCAGGGTATGCTGTGTATTTCTGCGTGGTGGGACTAGAGGATAATCCTTCCAACTGTAGCCTTTTCTCTCTCTGAACAATCTTTGGGGACGTATTTTTCTACTTCAGGCAGTTCAGACTCCCTTGAAGCATTAATGAACTATTTCAGTGAGGAAAACTACCAGAAGTTTTGTATGCATTTGAAATAAGAGATGGTTACCCTTCATAACGCTTCAATTTTCCTGCCCTATGATCTGTGCAGTCCTAAACCTGCTCCCTCCTGTGTGTCTGCACACCGTAGACAGCTCAGAGCATCCAGCCATTATAGTCATGATTTCTTTGTGCCTCCTATAATTTATTCATCCCAAGATGCTCTCCTACATCTGCAATAACATCATTTCAGTTTGTTATAGCACTGGCTTTAAAGTTTTATAAACCCGGTGACAAGCTGAAAAGTTACAAGAGGATTGTTGTAGAGGGCTAGTGTAAGAAGCAAGGCTTCCAGATAGAAGTGTTTGCAGGAATATATGTGTGAAAGGACAGGTGCCTGTGGGATTGCCAGTACCTTCTGCTGGGGCACAGCCTGCAGTGAGGATGGGTTAGAGGGTGCTGCAGGATGCTCGGCTAAGCTGACCTTGATGCTTTGCCTCATAGAGCCAGAATGGTTTGGGTTGGAAGGGACACCAAGAATCATCTCATTGCGACCCTCCTGCCACGGGCAGGGACACCTTTCACTATCCAAGGGTGCTCCAAGCTCTGTCCAACCCGGCCTTGGGCAGCCTGTGCCGGTGGCTCATGTCCTCCTGCTCCCAACGCCTGTGTGACCAGGTGCCACACTGCTGTCTCACTGCAGTGACTGCTCTCCCAGTGGCACACTGCACTGGAGCTCTTGGAGGTTATGGCAGGAAGCATCATCCCTGTTATTGCCCAACTTCTCGAAGCTCGCTTGAAAAACAAGCTGTCTTGTTTGGCAGCTTTCCCTGTTCAAGGGAGATGTAAAGCACGCCCCAGGACAGCAATGAGCTGCAAGGGTTTAAAGTTGGCTTTTAACCCAAAAGGAAGTGGACCGGGATTTGTGCAAGGGTGTTTTTGAGCAGGACTGTTCATCCTACAACACGTTATGCCATCATCAGTGGGGCATCACTCTTCTCACTGCATCCATCTACTGGGCATGCTTGAAGTAGACTTGCTAGTGGAATCTGTCCTGAGCAGGCTCTGCAGTTCTGTTTTCACAGGAACATGTGCATGGACTAGTTGAATCTCAGTTTCCCTGCACAGTGATAGGTGTGTTTGACTCTGCTGTGTGCTGGGCACAGCTGATGAGAGGAGGTGGTTTGGAAGGCTGGGCTCCAGAGGAGAGGCTGTCTGTGGTACACAGCACTGCAGCCTCCTGGGCTGAACATCCTCCAGGTCAGAGCTCTCGACCTTTGGGCCCTTTCAGGAAAGGGCAAGGGAAATGCAGGGAAATGTCTGTGCATGGGGAATCTCTGATCTGGGTGTGTGCTGTCCAATCCCTTCTGGAGCTGTTCTGACAGTAGAACTGAGTATGTAAAACCCTGGTGTCCTTGGGGCTGATAGAGCTTTGGGGTGGCCTTTGAGGACCCTCATCAGACCCTCTGTACCCCTGTGATAATGGACAGAAACAACTCTGCAACGATTTGCCCTTGAAAAAGATTTTCCATTGCTACAGATGTCTTGAGCTTTAAAAACCAAGATTTTAAAGAAGAAATTTTTACTATTATATCATACTTTTTACTACTGTCTGTTATGTTCAAATATATCAACGTATTTTTTATTCTTAACTGAAAATATTCTGCTTTGTTGCTGTCTCTTTTCAGTGGAGAAATGACATACAGATATTTCCCAGTCTCTATTTCCCTAGGTACCCAAATGTTTTAAAAAAAGCAAAGGTTAAAGCATTTAAATCCTCCAGTCAGAGGTTTCTGGAGTTATATGCTGTGAGGCACAAGCACGACATGACACTCCAGTGCTGTTAATGTTTCTCTGTAGCCTTGGGTATCCCCAGCTCTGGGACTCTGAGGTATCTAAACTCTGTGTGTGTGTGTACACATCACACCTTGGTACTCAAGGCTGCTGAATACAGAGGACTGCCAAAATATGGGAAAAACTGGGGGACAGCTTTGGTGCTGCGAGCTCAAGGGGGTGCACTGGCAGGTTTACAGTCCTGTTGGATTGCTGAGGGCTCTGCAGGTGGCAGAGGATGCTGAGGGGCCTTGCTGTTGGAGAAGGATTCGGGTTGGATACTAGGAAAAATCTGGTCACTGCAAGAGGGGTTAAGCATCGGCACAGGCTCCTCAGGGAAGCGGGCAAGTCACCACCCCTGGAAGTGTTCAAGAAGTGAGCAGATGTGGCACTTGACGTGGTTTGGTGGGCTTGGTGGTATTCGGTCCAAGGATGGACTTGATGGCCTTGGAGGTCTTTTCCAGCCTTAATGATTCCATGATTCTGAGAGTCTTGTTCCGATCAGGTCAGCTCGTCCTGCAGTGTGGCATGGTAAGAACGGCAGAGCTCTGACTCAGGGTGAGAGATCCCTGCTGGCACGGATAGGCAGGGTTTGTGTGCTTTCTGTCACACACAGGTGGCCTCAGTGGGCTGTGATCTGAACTAAGGTGTCTCAGCATGCAGCTGGGATGGAAGGTTTCTTCAGAGCTGACAAGGATCTGTGCCTTCCTCTTGCTTCAGCACAACTGGGGTCACACAGCTCTTGTCGCTGCAGGTCCTGGTGTTGTGGGGCTGCAATGCATTTGGCTGCTTGGGAAATCCAACAGTGGTGGCTTTGTACATGTGAAACAGCATTTTCCCAAAGGGAAGAGTTACCAGGGGAGGCAAACTGTGCACACTGCCATCAGTCACAGTCACCTTGGGGACTTCCTCGTGTCTCTTCTTCTCCAGCAGTAGGAAGCAGCTTGTGCAGAGACACACAACCACCACTTGGGAAGCTGAAGGGAAGCAGCAGCATCCTGATGCTTTTTCCTTCTGCTGGAGAGACATTTGGAGAAATAAAAGATGGCTGTGGCAGGGTGGAGAGTAACCTCCAAACCACTCTGGGTGTGCCAGCTTTGCCATGGTCTCTTTTGCAGGCAGGAGGTACAAGGGCCTGCTCTGTGGCTCATCTAGAGAAGATGGCAAGAGCAGAAATCTGCTGAGCTCCCAGGAACTCCTTGGCAACAAAGCAGATGCCAGGGACCCATCTCACCTGCCATCGTCAGTGCTTGGTGTTTCTGCCCTTGCAGGGGTGACATCCTGTGACTGCTGAGGCTTAGGGTGCCTCTCAGCAGCACTGATACTGTCCAACAAGTCAGGGATCAGGTGGGGATATCTGCTCACATCACACTGTGCTTTTCTTTAACAGAATTCCCACTGGCTGTGTTGAAAAATCCCTTGGACTAAGGTAGTGTGTGAGGATGAGTAAAGCATCTGGCTTCAGGGGGGCTCTGCAGTGTGGTGGTGGTGGGAGAGGGGGGGTGGATGCTT
>JAYRBT010000156.1:16495258-16556279 GCA_036023395.1 Myiotriccus ornatus
AAATAGGTCAGTGTGACTCATATGTCAATATTTACTGCATTTATGGCAACTCGTATAGGGCAAAAATCTTGCCTGCCTTCCATAATATTTCACAAGTTATCCCGTTCCCGTGACAGGATCCTCCCTCTGCCCTTGGTCCTGGTGCTGCTTGACTGCAGCGACAGTAAAATCACTGCTACTTGGAGTCCAGTTGCTAAGGAACGAGCCAAAGATCACCATACAGGCTCTTCAAAGGCCGTGGCCAGCTGGAAGCTTGGATCTGCACAAAGCCCCAGGAATTCCTTCTGAGCAGAGGTCTCGAGGGCTGTGTGCATGTGCAGCAGAGAGCAGCTTGGTAAAGCAGCAGTCCTGCCACCTCACAGCCTGGGGCTGTCCCTGTGTGAGAGGGGGGACAGCTTTATCCCTTCCCCAAAAAGGAGGGGCTCCTATGCTTGTGCTGAAGGGCTCTGATGTTTTCAACATTAATGGTGTCCTTGAATGAAATATTTTTGGTGCCTGAACGGCATGATGTTGCCATGAGTAGGTGGTGAACTGTATACACCTTCCTGAAGCAAGCTCTCAGTTGAAGAAAGCCTGGGAACTGCTGCACTGGGGCCACTCTCTCTTGCCCCTGGAGCTTTCTATTCTCCTGTGCTCGTTTCTTCCTAGGGATCTTTCAGCATTTGCCTGATATCTTCATGGGTGAGTTTGCAGAAGGCCCTTTGTCTCCATACCTGGGAATTCTTGGTTGTGGGAAAGCTGTTGGGTGAACTGGCTGATTCCCAGCCTAGACCTGGGGGTCTGCAGCGTGAATAAATGTGGTGGCGATGCTTGGCACAGATGATCCCCCGCTGAGCATCCTTCCGTGGTGCTCTTATCCCGAAGGAGCAGCTCTGCAAGTCCTCCAGTACACGTTCCAGCCTCGGGAGGCTGAGTCAACCCTGCTCCAGTGCTAGGAAACAGGGTTCACATGTTTTGCTCAGTAGGCAGTTTCCCAGATGAGGAACGTTTCCGTGCTCCCCCCGAAGAGGCCAAGTTCACTGTGCATTTCGGAGGTGACTCCACCCCACGGCAGGAGAGGAGTCGTGGTGGGGAGGAGGAGAGTCTGTGGCTCTCCAGTTTGCAGCATGCTTTCAGCTGAACAGTGCTGTGGATTGCAGTGCTCCATCTGTTCCTCCATCAGCCAAGTTATCTTTAGATCTGAACATGTCGGTGTTGCATGGTGGTGGTATGAACCACTTCAGCTTGCACCCTGGCATTCCTGTAGTAGTTAGAATTTTTTTTTTTCCTGCTTAAGTTTTTATTCAGGTTTTTACATGGGTAGAACACCCACAGCCCTATGTATGTATTTATATATATATGTAATAAAAGGCTGGCTGTATTTGAGAGCAATGTTCCAACGTGCCACCTGTTCCAATAGCAGTGTTGCAGCACTGGAGAGGATTACTGCAGAATGCTAAACTACCTTCCCCCAAGTGAAAGCTTCATCTGATTTGATTGAAAACCAAATTAGACCTTGAGAATCTGACCTTCTGACATCCTGTCACATATGCATTCAAAGCATCCAGCAACAGAGGGTGGATCTGCACAAGAGTGGCAGTGGCTCAATATAGAGGCTTAATCCAAATACGAGTGCGTGCGTGTCGTGTTGCTATTTGAATATGTAAATAAATGGGGCTATATATAGCTCTGTATGTTATGTACATGTTAAGTGAAGGTGGCAGATATGACAGCTGAATGGCTTTGCTGCTTCTGAATGCTGGTAGAGGCTCTCTGCACGCTCCCTGCATCTCTCGGGTTTGCTCCTACCCCTCTCAGCCTCTCTGCTATCACATTTTTCGGGCCTCTGGAGAAGATCATGTGTGGGGACAGGAGTTGTTAATATTCTGAGTCTGTGCTGAGTTGCTAGGCTACAGAGAAAAAGGAACATTCAAGGAAAAGGGATGGTAAAAGGAAGAGGATCTGCTGAGCTGCTTGGAGATCCAGAAAGGTTCTCCAGTCAGACAGAAGGGATCATTTTGGGGAAGGAGGGCATGCATACATGTGGGATGAGTTGTGGGTAGTCCCTGCTGTTCTGACACAAGCAGAATCTCAGGCCAGCCCCAGCCAGAGAAAAGTGGAGGAGGAGGGAGTAAAAGGCAAGATCCACTGTCCCCTTCCACATCACTGCTTGCAAGGTGTGGTCTCTACTCCTACAGCTGGTCTCCTACTCCCTGTGTCAGAGTGCCCTGGGGCACCAGGCTGGAGGATGTCCTCTCAGACATCCTTTGCCCACTCTTTGCAGGATGCACTACCAGCTGAGGCTCTAGTGAAGAGGGAAGCAAACCCAAAATATACTCACTGCTTACAGGTTGGATCTCCTCTCCTTTTTCCTCTGCAGCAACCTGCTACCACAGTGTCCCCTGTAACCTCAGCGTGGCTGCAGGGGAAGGCAGTCTGGGGCTTGTCTCCTTGTCCATTTGATGCATTCCTAGGTTACGGATACACAAAGTATTGACCCTTTTATTCATCAAGGGTTTGTAGCTGATTGCAGGGGGCTTGAGGTTTTACAATACAGAAGCTCCTGTCTGAGCCCAGTGACCCTGAATCCTGGCTGTTACCCTGAAAAGGAGTGTCAGCTATTTAGCTGTGCCAGTTGAGAGCCATCAGACCTATCAGGTGCCCTGTGTTCCACTCTTCTGGAAGGATGGGTTTGCCCCATCCTTCTGTTCCCCCTCAATATTACTGTCTGTATCAGATCCCTCAGAAAAAAATGAAGCAATGCTTTTGGGTATTTTTATTATCTGGCTACTTTATTTACCGAGCTCACATGGGCTCCCTGCCAGCTCTGCAAATAGAGCTCCTTGGCTCCAGGACTGTTGGTCCTGGTACTGCAGCGAGCACTCACTCACCATGGACAGACACTGCAGCTTGTTCTCTGCCATCCACTTGGCTGTGAAGTCCAAGTCTGCTTGCTTGTGGACCTCCACACCCTGCTGAAACCTCCTTTTTTCCCTTCATGCAGCCTGTAATAAGCTGGACTCCTGCTGAGCAGAATCAGGAGTGTTTCCCAGAGCTGAGTTTGAGTGCTGCTGTCAGGTAACTGTGCTGCTCCCAGCCATGGGCTGTGTGACCCCGCTGTCCAGGCTGGGATGGGCAGAGTGGCAGTGTGGGCTCTGTGGTGTGCCCTGCTGCTGGCCTCAGCCTGGGCTGCTTCCCGTGGCTTCACCCTGGCACAGCCAAGGGCACACTAACCCTGGGATGGAGGCACAGGTGGACTAAACTGTGGTGATGCACCTGGTCACTAACCTTGGTGGCAGAAGCTGTTTCTTAGAACAGATCTGTTGATACCCCACTACTTTCTGGTGGCCCCAGAGTGACTGTACAGTGCTCTGTTCACACCACAGTTGAGAAAGTTGATTTCTAGCCCTTTTCTCTAACAAAGCTCCATCTTATCAATGATAAGATGATCTTTGTCAACTTAGAGGCGGCAGACACAGCTGTGCAGAATATTCACAGGTAGAAACAGTCACCCCAGATGCAGAACTGGGTCTCTGGGTGCAGGAGTTTTCAAGTGCAATAGTTTGCATTTCGTTGAGCTTGCTGAAAAGTAGGCCTTGCTTTTCAAACCCCAGGGCTTCCATCTTCTCTGCTTAGGAGACTACACTTGACCCCATTGCCAGAAATATGTTCTGCTCTTCTGTGCAACACCATCTAATCTGCTTACTCCCAGTTACCCTTCCTTCATCATCAAACTTCGCTTTCTGCAGGAAATAAACACCATTCTAACCTTTTGGTCAAGCCAATCTGTGCCAGCCTAGTAGAGGTGATTGTTTCACCCAGGACACGTTAGTTGTCTTAAATCATTTAAGGGATTTGTTTGCCTCTGGCTGCCTCCTGGGAAATGACATCTTTCTGGCAATTCTCAGAACCTGAAATAGCAAACATTCCTTCTCTGAAGTTAAAGCAGTGTCTTTACAGCACTGTGTGCCTTGATGTTGTTGCAGAGAGTCTCGTGGTTTCAATGTTCAGAGCTGTACATATGGCACTTTATTTTGCTGTGTAAAGCAGTGGTATTTCTTCGTTTATAACAGGGTTCCCCACCTATGCAGCCACAAACTGTATGGGTGGTCTGGACTGCACAGGGAATTACAAGCTCTGTTTAATTGTTTTTTTTGTCCTCAAGGAGGAAAGACTCATTGCTGTGTTTACACACATAGCACTTGCCTAGAGATGTGGAGATCCCAAACTGCAGCATGGAGTCTGGGGTTAGTGCTAGCCAGGTAAAAATCAGTGCCTGATTTGTACAGATACGGGAAAATGAAGCACAGGTGAAAGTGCCCAAAGTCATCTACAGAATTAGCATTAAGTGAGCTGAAACTGATACCCAGGGGTGTTTTATAGAGTAGCTAATTTCAGTGAGCAGCCCTTTAACTGCTTTAATCCCCCATTCTTCCAGCCTTTTTTCCCCCATGGTCTTTACTAGGCAGTGGCTGTGTGGAAGACAATCTCTCCTGCTTGGGGTAAAGTCTGCCTGGATCAGTGTCCAGTTAAACTCTTGTCAGGGTGAAGAGAATGTTTGATTTAAATATAAAAAGGTACAGAGGAGTGAAGAGTTCTGAGAATGTTCTGGAGAAATCGCTTTTTTTCCATTACCTGGTTGATCCTGCTACAATTCCCATTGAGTTTCAACCACCTTAAATGAGCTTTACCTCAGCAAGCATAAGGTAAAAAAGTAGGAAAAAAAAAAAAGAGAAAATTCTCTGAGGATACATGCAGGGGCTGTGAAGACCCTTTGAAGGGTTTTGGGGATACATGCAGAGGTGGAGAAGACCCTTGGAAAAGATTTAGAAAGCATCTCCTGCCTTAAAACATCAACTTTCCCTTGACATAATCCAGTTTTCTTCCTCCATCCTTCTGAGGGCTTTAGAAGCTGATTCCTTCACTAGTCACTGTTCAGATGTCTCACTTAAATTTAATTTACTCTAATAGACTAGTTGTTGCATGTTTAATTAAATGCAAAGTGATTATTAAAAACATTTTTGAGCTTTCATGGCTGGATATTAAATATGTTGTATGGCAACAACGTGCTGTGAGGCAGCAAGGGTGGTGCCAGGAAGGTGAGAAAAGATGGAGGTGGGTGGGAGAGGGGAGGAGAGAGGTGGGATGCAGGTACCAGCCCTGTCCTGTGGCTTGTAGGTGTGTGGAAGGCAGCAGTGTCGTGGACTAGATGAGTGCAGGCTGACAGCGGAAGGTGCAGATGGCCTTTGGAACCACGACTTCCTACCACGGGGCAGCAGAAGCCCGTGGCAGCATAATCTGTTTTAAATTAGCCAGCACATCAAACCAGAGTGCTTGTTGTAGTATAGGCAAGTCCTCAGACTCCCCTTCCCAGCTCTGCAAAGCCTGGTCTTAACTGAGGCTCCCCAGGGACGTTGTGTCAATGCTTGTGTGTCTCCCACTGTGGGAATGGGTGACCTCGTGCTCTCCTAGAGAGAGGCTGAGAGAATTAACAAAAGGGGCTAAGTTAAGGCTTTGCCTTAAGTAAACATGGGAAGGGAGAGAAGGGAATTGGGAAGGCTTGAAGCAGCCACTTGGAGACATGTGGAGCACTAGCAAAACATCAAGGAATAAAGTCTTTAAGGATCTCTAAGAAAGGGCAGAACCCATGATACCTGCAGTGTCTGGACCCTGTGCCATGCCTGGGACAGACTTCACTTGGGAGAGCATAAATCACACTTCTCCTGGAGGGGGGGATCAATTCACTGCCCTCTGCACGATCTCAAGCCGTTCATCCCTCTACCTTGCCCTTCTCCTGGAGGAAATGACCCAGCTGGGGACTTGCTGCCTGAGCTCCCTCCTTGCTTAGGTGAGCATCTGACCTCACTTTGACTTTCTGCCTGAAAATTGGTCAAATTCATGGACTGCCTCCTCCTGAACTTAATGTATGGCCTTGCTTCTCTGCCCTGAGCTGGGTGTCTGGCCCAAGTGTGCCCTGCTGTGATGATTTGCACGGGAAGCTGTAGGAAACAAAAATGCATTTGGCCGTTTCTCATGAAGTGGCTGCTCTCTGGAAAACACAATTTCTCAGGTTATGATGGGGTTTGAGTGCAAGCTGGTAATGCAGAAACAGGAAGACCAAACAATCCTGGTTTTGGGGATAGAATGGGCTCTGGGTTTTGCTCAGCTACCAGCACATGAGGAATCAAGGGAGGAGAGCAGCCCAGCAGGAATGTTGTGAATTAGCTCACAGATTTTATGGCTTGAGGATAGAAACTGCCTGGCATTGTTTTCCAAGAGCTTGCCTGAGGAAGATGTCATGCTGCAGGTGGTGATTTTGGGATTGCTGCCTGTAACACTGAGCAAGGTTGTTGCTTTGCCTGTGTTCAGAGAGCAGGTGATGCTCATCCTGTGCCCATCAGTTCTGACTTTTTCCTCCTGACCTCTGCTTCCAGCAGGACTGGGGCTGTTAAGCAGGATGACATGTGGTGCTGCCTCCTGCTCAGATAGGGCACTGATGTACAGGCTCAGGAGTCTGAGGGCCTTGTCACGGGCAGATCAATGCCCTTCTGGCTCAGGACCCAGCTAGATATGTCCTCTATCTCCCACCTGCAGGACCAGCACCCCTCCAGGTGCTGCAGGGGTAGGGCAAGGCAGGAGAGAAATAGGGCAACAAAGTGACACTTTCCTCACATACCCCTGATTGTTGAGGATGTCACTGACACCTGTCCCAGTTTCTGGACATGCATTCAGCAATTAAATACATGCAAATTACGATGAAAGTAGATCACATTAGCGAGGGGAACATATCCATGCAAACTGCTTCTCAGGTCCTAAAGAAAACGAGTTCAAGAGCACAAAGACCTGCAGCACAGAAGGGCATAGACTGTATCCCAGAAGCCAGTCCTTTCTTGCATTATTTGCAGAGAGAGTGCAGGTGGAAGGTGCTTTTCCAAATTCCCAAGTCAGTGCTGACACCTCGTTATTCAAAAAGAGAGAAAGTGGAAAGAGATTGTGTCTTGCTCGCCTGCTAAGCTGAAAGGTGGGGAGAGGGGCAGTATCTGAAGTGGCTGTCACTTTATGTCTAACAGCTGTCACGCAAAACTTCAGACTTGTAAACTGAGCACTGGCACCTGCACCAAAACAGAAATTAAAAGCAGCATTTTGGCAGAATGCTCTGCCCATGGAAAGTACGGGAAGTACCAACGCTGCCGCCTCCTTCCCTAAGCAAAGGTGAGAGTCTGAACAGACTCTGTGCTGTCTTAGGGCTGGAAAGGCTGTTCTCAGGTGTTTACTGATGTTAGGTTAGCTGGTGCGTGCTAAGGTCTGGGGTGCATCCATTTACGTGTTTGGAAACGGACAATCCCTTGTGAGGGCAAAGGATTTTCTTTCACAAACTTGCTAAAGAAGAACCGTGGCCGTCGCGCCCTGTCCTCCCTGTGCTCTGTTTTACACTGCTCCAGTTCTTTGCAGCTGACTGCAGGCAGATCCTGCCTTCTCCCCTTCCAAACAATTCCTCTTATTCCCCTACCCCCTCCTTCAAATGGAACATACTTGAGGACTATTTTGTCCTTTAATTTCTTTCCCAAGAATGACGGGAACAGGAGATGGTGTTTAATCATCAAAGAAGTTGAAGCCAGCAAACTGTTCATTAGTCTCTGGCAGTGGCAGCTTGGTTTTTACTAAGTCAGATGTTCCATTTTTCTCCCTCTTTCTGGAGCATCTTGGCTTTCCTAATGTTCTTTTGTGATCTTGGACAAGGAGACCATATGTCATTTGCTTATATAGGGAAAGACTTTTATTTGGTTGCCTCTCCAAAAGGAGGTGCTTTATCAAAGTCAGGGTTGAGGGAAAACGAGGGGAAAAAGTCAAGTTGTGCAGCCAGTGCTAGAGGTGAGTTGCAAAACCTCCTTTATCCCTCATGCCCAGAGCCCTGCAGCAGCAGAAGAGCAGTGTGCCCTCTCACCTGCAGAGAAGTTACTGCCTCCAGTACCTTACAGTGCTTGGTGAAACACAACCTTCACTGGCCTGGAATAGTCACCTTCATGGGAAACATCCATGCTGCCAGAAATGCTGTATTCTGGGCACATATTTGACTCTTAGTACAGGGCGTTCTCCAGGTCACAGCACAAAGGAAAATGCTTTTGACCCAACCTGCCCATGATCTGTGTCTCCTGGGAGCTGTGCTGAAGGTTTAGGAAGCAGCCTGCCTGGGAGTTCTGTTGGCTGTGGAAGGTAGAAGAGGTTGGAGGATGGAACTTGGGCCTTGCAGCAGCAGGCTCAGCATCCTTGGGCTATTCTTTGCTGTTAGTCCCTTCCTGTGATGAATTGGACTGTATTTTCCCACATTATTGCTTAGACCTTCCAAAATACCATTATGCTCCTGACTTCATGCTTTGGTAACATCAAATTCCACAGGCTCCACGGAAAGTTATTTCCACTACCTTGCCTTCAGTCTGTTCTTGTGCAACAGCCCATTGCTGAATGTCAGATACTGTCATCATATGTCCCTGCTCTGTGTTTAACCCATGCAATAGTTCTCCCTCCTTGTTGCCTCCTGCCTCTATCAGAGCCTTTCAACTGCTTTTGAAAGCATATGTTGTTATTTATGTCCTGTTGAGTAGCCCTAAAGTGTCTAAAAATGGGATGGGACCCTGTAAGCCTGAGTGACACGAGGTTATGATTGTTTACTGGCTTTTAATACAAGCACTGCAGGAAATCAGGATAGAGCAAGACTGATCTGTACCTGTTTTAAAGTGATGTAAATAGAGTGAAGAACTAAACTCTGAAACTCCTAACCACAAGATTGAAGATGGCAAAGGCTAAAAAAATTAGACAAACTCATAAGAGAAGCTGAGTATCTTCAATTAAGGAGGTACCAGCTCTGTCTGGGGAGATCCTTAAGTCTCAAATAGCTGCAGAATTGAATATCACAACAAAGACCCTGTTTTGTTTACATTCTGCCCTGCTATTCTCTCCACTGGAGACAGGATACTAATGTAGAAAAACTTCTGGTCTGCCACAGTACAACTGTGTCTCCAAAATCAGCACAAACACATTTTTAAGAGTACCACTGGGGACATGTAGCATGTTTGTGTTCTGCATGCTGACATGAGACTGCAGGAGAAGGTGATTTCTTTCTGAGGAAGGGGGTTTCCTTTGGTTTGTACCCTCCTCTCACTGCAGTGAGCAGAAAGGGACACGATGCTCTCCTCCAAAGGGCAGTCCTGAGCCTCAGGACTCTGACAGGGTGTCACTGCCTGCAGAGGAGGAATCCCTTGGGTGGCTTTCTAGTTACAGACTGAAGCTGCTGCCTGCAGAAAGCTGTTCTGTTACTGTGGTGCCTTAACTGGTCCTGCTCTACCTCTTGCTGTTCTTTGATGTGTGGACCAGAAAGTTCAGGTTCCCACCCTGAACTGGCTCCCTCAAGTGTTGTGTCCTTGGTGGTCTGGGCACATCCCTGCCCAGCATTCAGCACACATGGCTGGCCCACAACCAGCTGGTCCCACAGCCCTGTCCTCACCCGGGTTGTGGTGCCTTCAGATAGTATCTGCTGTGTCCTGCCCTCCAGTCTGTAACTGCTTCAGGGGCAACCAGCCTGTGCTCACCAGGCCAGAAGTGACTCCTCTCCTCTGTTAACCCCTTTCCTGGATTCACATGTCCTCTCACTGCCTCGCCCCCCTTAAACTTTGTCTTCCCCTGCACAAGTGGATTTGTTCCCGTTAGGGTCAGATCTGGTGTCTTCACCTGGGCCACTTCTCCTCCAAGAGGCAGAGTTGTTCTCCTGTGACAGTGGCTTCATGTCTGCCCTGGAACTGCACAGAGCCAACACAAGGGGGGAAGGGTCTGGGACAATCCAGGTTTGTTTTCTAAGGATTGGGGAGCATTTTACTCCGAAGGGGCTCAGAGACAGAGGAGGAGGAGCTTGTATGGTCAATGTTAAAGGTGTCTGGAGTATGAACCAGTGGAAATTCATTCTTGAATTCACACTAATACTGCCAGCTTATTTCCCTTCTTGCTGTGTCTCTGATGCTGTTCTCTTAGACTTATCTACCCAGTCCTCTGAGAACCCAGGGAATCCCTGGGCGTGCTTGACTGAATTTGTTGCCTCTGGGGTTCTGCAGGGAATACCTTCCTGCGTTCATGCCCCTGTCGTGTCAACATTTCAGCCTTTCAGTGTGTGTCATCTTTGGTTTGGGGTCTGTGCTGAGTTCCAGGGAGGGCTGTAATTATCAGTATCCTCTTGCCTAGAGATGGATTCTAGCCCTGTCCTCAGCAGCTGGTAGGATGCACCATCATTCCAACATGTGAGCCCCCTGGGTAAGCCCCTCTTCCTTCCCCAGTACTTCTGTGGCCCTCCAAGTGAACTGTCCCTGTGCTCACAGGGAGGCACCTCTGCCCTGTGTGCCCCTCGCGGGGAGAAGGAGAGGGGAGAGGGAGAGCAAAGCCTTTGCCAGCCCTGGGGGTGGGGAGGGGGCTGGCACTGGCAGCTTGCAGGGAGCTGCTCAGCGGAGCAGGCTGAGCAGGGGCATGTGGAGGGGGGTCCCAGAGGGACAGCTGTGCTGAGCAGCTCTCCAGCAGCTTTCCAGCAGGCTCAGGTGCCATCCCACACACAGCTGGGCCGTGGGCTCTGCCTTGCCAGGCAGGGAGGGCAGCACAGGGACGCTGTGGTGAATAAAAGGGCTGCAAGCAGCGTTGGAAATGTGCAGCTTGCGAGCTGCTGGGTACCAGGCCTTTTGGAGAAACCAAGGGATCTGGCCATCACTGGGCTAGCAGGGATGGGGGAGAGAGGAAATGCTTGGTTTGAAGCACACTGCTCAACAATGGGATGGGGTAGGGACAGCAGAACAAGTGGAACGCGGGAATCAGGAGAGAGAGAGGCTGGGGGAAACCTCAGGCATTACAGGAACCATGACTCTCAAGTGCTCTAGACCTCCAAGATGCTGCCCAAAGAAATCTAGGATGGTTTGAGAACAGAGCTCGGGCCTGGCCTGGCTTTTCTTCCCCAGAAAGGTCTCTGTACCTGAAGAACCTCATCAGCCCGTTGGCTGGGGCGTAGGCTTTATTTCTGCACCCCTCTGGGTCTGTTGCCATCGGTCCTGGGAGTGCAGAAGATGTGTGCAGAAGGTGTGTTGTTCACTTTGTAAGCAGCTTGCCCTTTCTGCCTTCTGGAGATCAGTGACACCGCTTGTCTGCTGCTGTTTGAAGGGTGGCAGGAGCCTGCAGTGACAGCAGGGTGGCCTGCTTGGGGGTGAGGTGTTGCAGGGCTCTGTCAAGGATCAGGAACATGCAGGTCAGTGAAGCAGCTTGCCAGGATGTGTGGGTGGAGTTCTCAAAGGGGGAGGATGGAAATGATGCCTCTGGAGCCCCCCACAGGCAGGGGCTGAGTTTGGTACCAAGGAGGGTAAGAGGCTCCAGGAACTCGGGTGCCCTGCTCCTCTGTGCTCTCACTGCAATGCAGGTCCAAATACCCTGGAAGGGATTCTGGGGACAACATTTTCCTTTGCAAGGTCTTGGCCAAAACAAAAATGTTTGTGCCCCTGAGAGATTGGGCTGTGAGGCTTCTGAGGCAGGAGTTTACAGTCCTTTAAAAAGCAAAGCAAAACAGTTCCTTGGCCAGAAAGCTGTCAGTGTGTTTTTATTCTTTTCAAGATAACACAGAAAGTGACAGATAGAGATTCTGTATCTAGTGTGCTCTACAGAGTTACTCTGTGACCTTTCAGATATGCATGTGGGTCTCGATTTCTGAATCATGGTTAGATACCCAAAAGCTGGCATTACCCATAATGTGGGATTCTTTGAGCTTGTTTGCAGAGGTGTTAATCAAACCTGGCTTTGAGTGAAGTCAGTGGGAGGAGACAGGCAGGCAGGATGTGCCTCAGTGCTCAGCCCAGATGTTGGTGCATGAGCAAGTTCCTCATCAGCCCCTTGCACAGGGCTGGAATTTGCAGAGTTGAAATGCTTGTCGTGCAAATCCGTGTGGTCAAGAGGATTCCTGTAGCACTGTAGGTATCTGCTTTGGAAGAGACAATCTGATCCCACCTGTTGTAGATCATTTGCAAAAATGCTTTTTATTTAAGGGCTCGGAAAATAATCACTGGTTTCTGTAAGATCACTGGCAACAAGGCTTGTGCCCACTTCCTGATCGGCATCCTGTTATTTTAATGCTATTTGCTTTACCCCAAAAATCTTGGTTCCTAGCCTATTCCAGATCTGTTGTGAGAATGTTTGCTGGCATTAGTGTGTACAAGACTCCTTCCTGTACTACTTGTTTACCTGAGAACAAGTAATTGTTCTTCTAGTGTGTGGCACCACACTGTGCCTCTGAACGAGCTGATCCGAGGCCTCTGGATTTCCCCTGGAAGTGCTGTTACTGTGCAGCAACAAGAATGGTTTCTGCAGAGCTCCAGCTGTGGGCTACAGAGCAGCAAACCCCTGCCCTCTGTAGATCTCTTGTCTTAGGAGCAGTTTTAAGTGCCAGCTTGTTGCATTGAACAGGAGAGGAGCAGCAGACGTGTGGCATTGTGCTCTCTGGGGATGGTTCAGGAATCACAGAATCACTTGGGTTGGAAAAGACCTCCGAGGTCACGGAGTACAACCTTTCACCAACTTGTCAACTAGAACTTAGTGCCATGTCCAGTCGTTTCTTGAACATCTCCATGACTCCACCACCTCCCTGAGCAGCCCTTTCCAATGCTTAGTAAACCTCTCCATGAAGAAATTCCTTTTGATGGCCAAATGCATGGGAAATTTTTCAGGGAACTGCCCCTTTACCAGCAGATCATGCTCCACTGACAACAGATTTCCTCCACATATGTCCCTTCCTGAGAATCACAATGAACTCCCAGCTTAGCTCATGTAACAAAGCAAGTGCTAATGGCTTGTCACGGCTGGCCTGGGCTGACTCTGAAACCTTGGCCTCGAGGAAAGAGTCTGCATGTGCCCTTTGGAATCTCCTGAGTTTCTCTTGGGAACAGAATTGGCTTTTCCCACGTGTGGTAACGAGCAGTGGCTCGGACACCTTTATGGGACTTAACTGGGAGATCAACCCTTGAGGTCTTTGGTGCTGTGTAGCCCACTGTTGGTTGACATCCTCTAGTGCTGCCATAGTCCAAACCACTGCTGGTTGTGCAGACAAGCTCTCAGTAGGCTGGGACAGCGTGAGTGGGAGGCAGTTCTGCTTGACTGGGGTCATGTAATGCCATTTTGTCCCCTACAAAGCTCAGGCTTGCTCCTGTTTTCCCAGAACCAAACGCAGCACAAACCACCTCCAAAAATAAAGACCTGGTGGAGGCGTGAACACAAACATTTGGGTGCCAGGGAATTTGGGGAGGTCTCAGCAGTGGCAGCAGTGAAGGGGTGGAGTGACAGTGGCCCAGGGTGATGTTTGCATGTTTCTCTCCCAGGACTACACCATCACCATGTACTTCCAGCAGAGCTGGCGGGACAAACGCCTGGCATACAACGACCTTCCTCTCAACCTGACCCTGGACAACCGGGTGGCTGACCAGTTGTGGCTGCCTGACACCTATTTCCTGAATGACAAGAAGTCCTTTCTGCACGGGGTGACAGTGAAGAACCGCATGATTCGCCTCCATCCTGACGGGACTGTCCTGTATGGCCTGAGGTGAGTCCAGGGGGAATCTTGGCTGGCTGCTGTCCGAAAGGGCACCTCATCTAAACTTCCCCCATTCCCAAAGGTAGTCTGGTAAGGCAAGGACCCAAAAGCCTAAAAGGTACCCAGGTGTGGCAAAGTTTTGTTTATCTGTTCTTTGTCCAAGCTGGAAATGGTTGTTTCCTGTGGTGCCATAGATGAATGCTGGAGATGGGAATACTCAGCTCTGGGTATTTCAGGTCACTGTCACTCATGTTTCATAACACTGCCATTTGAAACACTCTTTTTCAGTTGCCTGTGGTTTTCTGCAGGTTTGGCCTATGGAGATGAGCCTTTCTTAGTTTTGTATCTAAGGCCGAGTTTCTGCAGCATTTGAGTCAAATCACTTTAGCAGTTTTTGAGTTTGCCATAGAAGACGGGTTTTTGTATGGTTAAAAAAAAAATGTGTGTTTACTAGAACAATTCCTAAAATTGAGGCTTGAAAGTCGGTATCTAATAGAGGAATGGTCTTCAGTGGGAATGCTTTTTTTAGTGTCTGGGATAAATTGACACGAGCAAGTCCAAAGCCTTTGAAATTGCTGTGATTGTGTGGGGTGGAGGGAGCAAAGGTTGGGCTGTTCTCTGGCAATGTGAAGGGGACAGAGCATGTAAGAAAGTTAAATGGAGGGAGCAGAGGGTTAAAAGGGGAATTTGCAACTGCAGGATGCTGTAATGAAACACAGGTGATGATTTTCCCAGCTCTGCATTTGTCTGCCTTTCTCCTAATATTTTTTTTTGGGGGGTCTGGGTTTTTTTTTGCTGTTGGTTTGGTTTGGTTTTGGTAGTTTGGTTTTTGGTTGGTTGTTTTTTTTTGTTGGGTTTTTTTCACCTTTTCAACTACCCGAATTCACAGCTGGCTCTTTTGACCTGCCTCCACAATTACAAACGTTTGTGATAGCTCTGGGCTTACGTCCCACTGCAGCAAAGGGGGAGGAAGGACCTTTCTCCTTCCAAGAGAGTACACCCACCCCTTCCCATTTACAGTATCAGCTCCTCTGCTGCTTCATGGTTTGTGGCAAAGTCTGGATTGTGTGGTTATTTTCCTCCTCTTTAAGTAGCTGGGCTGTTTTGGGGAGGGGACGGCTGAATTCAGCCTGGTGGGAAGGAGGGGGCAAAGAGTGCTGCTGAGCTCAGGCTGCTCTGTGCTGCTGAGCCAGCCCACCTGGGTGCAGAGCTGCCTCCCCCAGCCTGCTGGGAAATCCTTGCACACACCTGCACAGCAAAAGAAGAAGAAGTGCTAGTGTATTTTTATCAGCTGCCATTTAGTCAGCTCACAGAATGAGTGGTGTGAACCCGGCAGCACAGGTGACAGGCAGTGGAAGTCCTTGGAGAGGCTGCACTTGAGCTGGCTGGGGCTGGGACACTGTGCAAGCACCGGGAGCACTGTCCTGTCCCTTCCCCTCCCACGGGGCCCAGCTGTGCAGGGAAGGGAGCTCAGTTCCCTCAAATGACCTGTGCAGGCGGCTGAGAAGGGGAAAATTGCATCCAGGCCAAAAGAAAGAAAATGACAGCTGTTTGCCCGTTATTTCCAGGGCCATGGTAAGAGCTGCCTGTGTTGGTTTAACTTTTGGCTGGTTTTCCTGTAGGCTGCTCTTTTGCCCCTGGAGAAAATGGCAATTGTGAAAATGAGGCACTGAGCAACTGCAGCTCCCGTTCCCAAACTGTACCTCAGGTCAGGGTCTGAAAGTACTGGGGGACAGTTGACATGCCCTGAATGCTTGAAGTCCCTCTAGCTTTGTTCACAATGGTGTGGACAGTGATTTCTTTAGGGCTGCTTTCTGTCCTCACTCCTGCACCTGCAATTTTGCCAGAACCAGAAGTACTAGGTCCAGTTTTCTGGGTGCAAATAACTGTGATCCCATTCAGAAATACACAGCCTTGTGCAGAGCAGATGTAAGCAAGGAAGAAAATAGTCACTGGATATTCACCTGTGTTCCCTTCATCTTTGTAAATATTCACCCAGGCTTGTCCTCCAAACAGAAAGGGAACTGCAGGTCCACCCTGTGTTTTGAAACCTGCTCTTGTCATGTCTTGAATTTGGAGGTAGAATTTATAGAACTGAGTTGCCCTGATGGAAGAAGGCCAAAGGGGGCAGTTCCTGTTGCTTTTCCTTTGTTTGCCTGGTTTTTCCTGAGCGAGATTCCACATCTCCGCTCCTTCCCCTGCTACCTTCTCGCCAGCCACATCCCCCTCCTTTGAGCTGATCCCATAGCAAAGTGACTCAATCATGCTATTTGTGGCACAACAGTCATTTTTCTTTCCAGCAGCCTCTGATGTCAGAGACCAGGGAGGATGGCACCCTGGCAGGGCCCTGCCTTCAGCAAGTGCTCCAGAGACCCGCAGGATCGGGCTCGAGCCCTGGATCAGACCCCAAGGTCCAGCTTAGCTCACACTCAAGTCAGTGGGGTGCTTTGTTGCTGACTTCAGGGAGAACAAGATCAGGCTCCAGATAACTTGTTTGCACGAGTAAATGAAGCCCTTCAAACCACTGTGAAGGCTGGGTGTGGGGAAAGCATTTGGGTAGAAAGGTTTGGGTAGAATTAGCAAATTAAGGGATGAGGGGAGCGCAGAAACGTGGTGTAGCTACATCTTAGGAAAGTGCTCAGTACAAAAGCTTACTCCAGAATTAAATCCCACCGGGCTCAGATGAAAAGCTGGCGGCCAGGTCTCCAGCAGGAGGAATGCGTGAACAGCAGTGGTGGTGCCGGGATGCTGCAGGCAGGGCTGGAGTTCCCGACGCCCTTCCCCACCCGGCTGGCAGATGGCATGAACCCCACGAGGCCCAGGCTGAGCCCAGAGGGCACTCTTACCTCTGCAAACACCCCGTGGGGTGGGAGGATGCAGGAGGTGTAGCCTGGCACGAAGGTGCCTGAACTCACCTGGCCCGTGAACACCTTGTGGGAACGAGAAGCGAGGCAGAGGAGAGCTGTTCACCCGGGGCAGGCAACAGCCGGCTGGTAAAATGCTGTGGAAATTCTGCAGGATGAAGGGAGGCTTGAAGGTGCTCCCCACAAAGACAAAGCAATCAGCTCCTGGGTATTGGAGGGAGGTGGATAAAATAGTGAGGAAAAGCTGGGTAGCACTGGCTGAATTTAGTATGTTTTTTCTCCTAGTGTTTGTTTTTTTTTTCCCCTTTTTTTGGTCAGAAATCGCATTGGTTTCATCGAATTTTAAACAAAAAATTGGGGAGAAATTTTTCACTTAAGAAAAAGCATTTTAGAGAATGTCCATGCTTCACTCCTAGTTTTGTGTAGAGAATATTTCACTTATGTCAATATTTCTCGCACTATTTCGAGCTGCTTTAGAACCGCTACTGATGTCTAAGATGAAGAATTGTCAAGGCTTTCTCTGGACCTCCAGAGACTGTGTAGTCCACCCCTGCCCCAATATTCAATAAGCTTTACACTGTCACACATACAAGCTATACATTACAGGCTGAGATTGTTGTTTCCTTTTCTGGACCACGTAGCATCCATTTGGTAGTGAAACAAGTTGACACTTGTCAAGTGCTGATGTCATCAGTATTTTGCTGTCTGTTTTCAGAGACCTAAAAATAGAAACAACTGTAACAATGCTGAGATCCTCGGCTGGTAATTGGAAATCATATCTGAAACCAGCTTTAAAAATCCTTCAGGGAAATCTTGAAGCTATTTGATTTCGCTCTAATTAGGGACAAAACTGGATTTCAGCAGAACAGGTGATTTGAGGAGCCCAGGCTGTGTCCCTGAGCTCGAGGGGGAGCTGGGATGGTGGGAAGCAGGCACAAAGCCGGGGGGACAGCAGGGGAGATGTGATGCCTGGCTGGCAGGGAGCCCAGGCAGTGTAAACTGAGCAACTGGAAAACTGCAGAGGAATTTGATGATGGAGACTCAATCCTGCGCAGAGAGAAGGAGGGATCTCCTCCTGCGAAGGTGGGAGTGGTGGTGGGAAACGTGTGCATGTGTGTTGTCAGTTTTTGTATCCCTGTCCATGATGAGGTAGCGGGGTGTGTTTTGGAGATGAGTCAGTGTGGAAGCACGCGGAGGTGCCAAGGCATGTGGGGCTCCAAGCCCGGGGAGGCACAGCCCTGCTGTCCTCACCGGTGTAAATGCCTGTTCAGTGCTTAAAGCAAGGGGGAGAGAAGGGTCGTGCTTCAAACAGCTCCAGATTTGCAGTTTGGAACTGGGAGAAGCTGGGTGTATCTGCTTGGGCCGTGCTTCATTTCTGCTGTTCTTGGTGAGTTCTCATCATCAGTCAGCTGATCCTGGGGGCTGTCAGCCCTCTCATTGCAGCCAGTTTCTGCTGACCCACTTGTGGACCAGCCCTCGCTCCCGGGCAAGGCAGCAGCCTGAGCACCAGCCCTGGCTCACCTTGCCTAGGGAGGCAGGGCAGGTTGACAGACCCGTGGCAAGCATCAGCATCCCACCCACACTATCAGAGCCTCCAGGGCTGCCCAGCCTGCTCCCAGTTCTGCTGGAGCTCATCTCTGGGGGCTCCCTCAGAGCTCCCATCTCCAACCTGCCGCTTGACCAGGACCCAGCCCTGTCGGTATTACCCTCCCTGGGTCCCAGCCTGGGCTTATTTAGCTCTCCAGCCTGTAGAAAGGTTTCTCCTGCTCCTGTCTCACTCGAAACCTGCTGTTTTCAGCCATGTCCTTGTTTTCTCCATGGGTGTTAGGTGATTTTCTGCAGACAAGGTGGCCTGATGGGTTAAGGTAGAGGAGTTTTTAAGACTGATGAATTTTTTTCTGTCATGAGACCACTGAGCAATTTTCCCATCTCACAGGCCAGAAGGGAATAAATCGTCTTTTTTTGCTTCCCTTTCCCTCCCTGAGAGAGGTTCCTCTGGAAGTGTGAGGGATGAATCAGGCTCTGCCCTGTCTCTAGGAGCTCTCCCTGCTCCCTCCACAGGTTAGCCAAAGGCAACAGAAATCTCTCCCTTGGCAGCTTGGGTGGAGAGAGTGGGACTTATATCCATCCATCCACCCCCCTGGAGCTGGTTCTGCAACCTTGTCCTGCTCTCACCACAGAGCTCTGCCTTGGCCCAGCTCCTCAGCACAAAGATGTGGAGGTTGGAGAGGAGTTAGTTAGGTGGGTGAGAGGAAATGAGGATTTAATTACGAGCTCAGCTCCCCAGCTGAGGCTGAGGAAAGATCCTCCTCTCATTTTTGCCTCCTAGAATCGGGATGAGGGATTTAACAGGAAACAGTGGAAGAAAGTTTAATAATATGGAGTTTCTGAATAATCTTGGAAGCTGTGGAAGAAATTGGAGCTCTCTCAAACAAGGCAAAGCAGCAAGCCAGAGCTGCTTCTCCTTCCTTTATGTTGCAAGAACAAAGCCAAGCATCATCAGGTTCTGGCTGAATTGCTGCCTGTGCTACATCTCCTCTAAGTCTGACTTGTTCATTAGCACAAAAAGAGGTCAAGGATGTGGTGAATGAGTGTTTTAAGGTTGCACCACCTCACAGGAATATCCGCTGTCTCCTGACAGATCACTGTCACAGCTGGCGAGCCCTGAACCCCCAGCTCACCCCGGCAGCACCTCTTAATCTTCCTGCTTGTCCTATCCCAGCCACCCCTCTAAGCCCATCCCTGGACTTTGCCTGTTCTTTGCCACATCCCACAGGTTTCATTTTTGGGCTGCTGTTTTATTAATGCAGCTTAGCCCAGCCTGATGCTGCTGAAGGGAGATATCTCTGTTAAGTGCAGGTCACTGATATCTGAAGCAACCATAACAAATGACTCTTTTTAAAGGTGTTCCACTTGGGACTCTGTTGTCTCCCAGTCCAGTTGGCAGCTGGCCAGACACACAGTGCATTTGGGATAGAATAAAGGGGCAGAAAACCAAACCTTGCAGTCAAGGCGACTCTGCTTTGTACTCTCTCAGGGTGGAAAAATGGTTGATTTAGGTGACTGGTACCCTGAGTACTGGTTTAGAAAAGCTTTTTTTCCTCTTCCATCTGAGTGCAGCACACACTGTTATTTATCAAAGGATGCCTATGCAAGCACAGATGCTTTTGGAAACAGAGTGACCTTAGCAGGATTGTGCCAAGGCTTTTGGAGTCAGTTTTAGGCAAACAGACACAAGAGGAATATATTCCCTATCCTTGGCTTGCTCTTGATTCAGTCATGACCTCCAGGAGTTTGCAAAGATCAGACCGTGTTAAAAGAGTGGCAAAATTCACCACGGACTTATAAATCCCTCCAGGCCCTTCGAAGTTTGTGCTTACTGCCAGCCAGAAGGTGACATTTGCCAGCACGTTCTTGTGGCTGACTTTGAGAATGCAGAGGATAAGAATTCGGTTTTGTTTTTATTCCCATGTTTAGCAAAACAGTAATTTTGCCTCTCTTTCTACCTCTTACCAGAGTTCCCCCGGGAGTCTCACTTGCCCCATGGGGGCGAGCCTGTGTAAGTCCTGTAAAACCTGAGCTGCTTCCATCCCTTCTCCTTGTTGCTGCAGACTGTTGTGAGCTTTGGGAGTCTGTGTCCCGAGGGGACAGGAGCATCTTTAGCTTCTCAGGAGATCTGAAATCCGAAAATTTGCAAATCGCAACTTAAATGTTTATCTTTTGCTGTGTGTGTGTGTTTGTGTTAGTCCCTGCATAATGGCACTTAATCCATGACTGCAAAATAGGGTAAGGTGACTCCTGGCTGTGTCTCCCCTTGATTTAGAAAGGCAATGGTGGGGGGATTTGCACTGCACCCCTCCTGTTCTCATCCACACTGAATTTTAGTCAGCATCCTTTTGAAGCCAAAGGTATCAGGGAATATTCCTGGACACTGAACCTCAGTGTCTCCCACAGTCAGTTTGTTTCCTGGGTTTGCTCCGTGTCTACAAACATTCTGTTGGGTATTTCCCAGCTGCAGCACAGCAGAGGCTGGTGACCATTCTCAGCAGGCTTTCTGCATGTAGCCAGACCCTTTTTCTGTGGGGTAAGAACTTAAATGTAGACAAAGCTTGTTCCATACCAGTTGACACTGGCCTCAGAAAACAGTGCCAGGCACGTTTGGTTTGATGGTATAGATGAAGTTATGATCCAGACGAGTGCAGTAGTTTATTTTGTGAGGATGAGCTTAAGGGACCCCCTTTGTTTTAGGAATGACTCAAAGGTAAGAATCTTCCCCTCTTTCCCACCCAGTCCTCCTTAGAGAGTCTGGACTTGCTCCTTTTAAAATCAGATCATATTTTGGGGAAGTAATTTTTTACCCCTTACGCTTGTGGCTGGTGAGCTTGGTTCTCCCAACACACTGCAGATGATCTGGAGAACGAGTGGGTGGCTGAGGGCCTTCAGAGCTGAAATTTGGTAAAGGGAGTTCTGGCAGGGGCAGGAGCTGAATAGGCAGCTGCCTTGAGGGTAACCAGCAACAGGATAAGGAGGAGGTGGAAAGGAGACGTTTGACCACATCAGGTTTTAATGGCAGGTCGGAGCTCAAAGCTGCTCTATGTCTGTGAACTTATATAATCATTCTAAATAAGACAGAAGAAGCCATTAATAAATAAACAGCGATGAGGAGGATCAGAGAGGGAATGAAATGGCTGGTGGTGTTCATGTCAGAGAACTGCAATATTTGTGGAGGACTGATGGTTTGCAGGAACTTGAGTGCTCCCTTTTGAGCTGCAGCTGTGGTGGGGCTGTGCTGCTGCCGGGCTGGGAGAGCAGTCGAGGCTGCATCACCCTCTCTGTGCCAGCCTCTGCTTTGTCCATTCAAGCTTCAAGTGGGCACAGCTTTCCTCGTTGTAACAGAGATCCAGAACGAGCCCTGTGTGGCTTGGAGCTTCGTGGCAGTTTTCCTAGAGGTGGTCTCTGCCTCTCCTGGGGATGAAGGGCACTCTCCAGAGTGAGGTATCCATGTTGCTTTGCCTTCTGCTTGATCCACTCAGTGCTGACAGGGGAGGGGATCTCCATCAGCCCACAGAGCTGCTCAGCATCTCATACTTGTCCCCTTTTTCTTAAGGCTTACAGTGGTTTCTCCACTGCGTGTTCTCCCCCCAGATGAACTGTTTGCCTGCCAGATGTGCAGTGGAGTAGCAGGGCAGCGAGGACTTGGCTTCTTGATAGCACGACTGCCTACAGACCTGAGGAGAAAAAATTAGGGCAGGGGCACGAATGTGGGGAAGGAGCTGTAAAGGTTGTGGGGGGACTGAGCCGAAGGCCTGTGGGGTGGGCAGAGACTGAGGGAGGAAGGGGGAGCTGGAGCTGGAGCTGGAGGGTGGTGGTGGTGGCTGGGCTCGGGGGCTGGAAGGAGGAGGATGGTTCAGCGAGCTCCCCGTGCCCGGCGCAGGCTCTCCCCTCCGATGGGCAGTGTCTCTGTGAATCGCCGTCAAAGCAGATGAAATTTCACACCACACAAATTTCTGAATTTAAACGGGGAGGGAGGTGGGCAGAGAAGCGGGAGAGGAGGAGGGGGAGGGAGAAGATGCAGCCTGGCCGGGTGCCAGCGCCTCATGCTACCGCCACGGGGAAGGTGGCATCCTGCCTTGCCTGGCGTTCCCTCTGCTCCCCGCTCCCTTTCACTGTGCTTGCGTCTTTGGAGGCAGTGTGCTCTGTCTAGAGCTGTTTACAGGGTGATGGTTTGCTCTCTGTCTCCTCCTCTCCCTTCTCACAGAGTGAGTATCTGCTCCTCTGGCTTTAACCTCTCGTTCTTCTGCAGCTTTTCCTCCCCAGGCTGCTTTACTCCTTGCATTCCCTGATCCCTCTCCTCCGTTCCCTTACCCTGGTGGCCTGTCCTGCACTATCTGCTCTCCTGTCTCTCAAGTCCCCTCCTGCCTCCCCCTTCAGTGCTCATGCTGTCATCACTCTTTGATCCTCTCCTCATTTTTCCACCTCTTACTCTCCTTCCATTTTGATTGCCTGTAAACCCTGTTGAGACAGGATCCCCCCCATCCCTCTCTCCATCCAATCCTCCTCATGGAGTCTTCCATGTGCCAAGCAAACACATCTCTTCACCCAACAGCTCAGAGCATATCAAGGTAATACAGTTATACCCATCAAAGCATGAGGCAAAGGCTGGTCCTGTGGCCTTCTGGACCAGAGATGTCATGTGCTGTGACCCCAGAAGGTCCCTGGGGTGACTGAGTTTTGATTTCCCCCCTCTTTGACTGCCAGAGGTGCATGAAGCCTCTTCATGCCTTCGTGAGTCCCACCTGCCCATAGCACAGAGCCACCAAAGGAGCTTAGAAAGCTCCTGTTGGCCTCTCTGGGAGCGAGTGAATGGTGAGTCAGTCTCAGAGGCCACAGGTGGGCATTTCACCAGTGGTGAAATGGTGGCAGGTGCTGTGCAAAGCCATGACAGATGCTATGGGACATCCGTGGACTTCGAGCAGGATATATCAAAGGGAAGCTGGTGTCCAGGATGCTTTTTAAGATCTGAAGTCTGAAAAATTAAACACCCCCCATCCTCTCTGGGATATCACTTGCTTTATGCCAAGTTGGGCTGATTTATCAGGCTTCAGGAAGCCCAGAGACAGGACCTGAGCTGGACCTGGTGCCTCTTGAATCTTGTTACAGTTCAGGACCCCTACATCCAGGTGCTGCTGTGGTGCTGGTGTCCCTGGGCTCGCCAGGCACTGCAGCTGAAATGCTCTGGAGGAGCAGGTGGCTCCAGCCCGGCACAGCCGCAGATGGCTGTGCTACCTCTGCTTCAGAATCACAGCAAAACCTGACAGGGTTCCAGTTTTCACCTGCCCAAGCCGTGTTACGTGGGCAGATCGCCAGGAGTGTGCGACCTGCATCTGTCTGGGGTTCCTCTGGAGGGTGCTGAACTACATGGTGTGGATACACCCGCCCTTTAGTCAGAAGGAAAAAGAAATTGTCCAGCTTCTGAGGGCAGATGTCCTCTTCATCTTGTTTTTCTCCTTTCTGTCCTACCTGTCCCGTGGTTCTCTTCTTTTTGAATCAGCGGGGATAAATTCTGCCCTGATGTAAATCTCTGCCGGTACAAATTGGTGTGATCTTGCAGAAATCGCTGGAGTGGCTCTGGGTTTGTGCCGGCTGTTGCTGCGAGCAGGGTTTGGTGCATGGAGTGTGGTAGCCATATCTCACTGTGTCACGCTCTGCATCTCCAACCAGCACTGCAGGTGATAAGCGAGCCCTGGCGAGAGGGTCCCTCTCGGAGCAGAAAAGGCGGAGGTCTGGATGTCCTTCGAGCCGCCAGCTTGGCCAGCCAGGCTGCGGTTTTGGGATGGACGCTGTGGAAAGGCTTCAGCCCACGGGGGTCCGCAAATGGGGTGGAAAATTTTCGTTTAAATACATTTTTGCGTCTCACACTTTCGGGAAAACAGGCACGCGCATTCGTAAGTGCCGTGTCCCAGGGGTGCAGTATAATATGTAAGTGAGGGCTGTGTGCGGCAGCGGGGATGACTCATACCCGTGCACGACTCCTTGCTCTCAGTCCTGGCCAGGATGGACTCTGCACCTCCCACCTTGGGCTTTCCTGCCAAGGTTGCAGCTCCCCCCGGGTGTGCTTTGCATCTGCCTCCCCCCCTACCCCCCCATGCTCTCCTGTGCCCCGTTACCCCAGTCCAGGAGGATTAGGGTGGCAGAGCCCTTGTGTTTCCAGCTGCCCTCCTAGAGGTGCCGAGCTGGGAGGCTGTGAAAGCAGCACATGCAATCCCAAAGCCGTGGTGGCGATTTTTAAGTGGCTCTTGTCCTGTTATCCTTCTCCCCCTCTGAGCCTTCTCCTCCACCCCAACTGCATTACAGATAAAAGGGTTAAGAGCTCGCCTGGGCCCCCTGCTCGGAGAGAGGGCAGTTGCAGTGTTGTATCTAGACCCAGTGAGGATATATATAAATTCCCTTCGTCTCTTCGGATCTATTTATAGCACGGCAGGCAGTGGCAAAGGCTCTCCTCAAGGCTTCATCTCCTACAAACAGACTTCACAGACAGCAGAGAAGATAAATTTAGCACACGAGATTTCTTAAAGAGCCAGCAGCTCTGCGGGGCTGCCAGCCTGCCCTGCCACAGCCCCTGCCCCGATACCCCCACTGGGGCAGCCCTCTCCCATGGGTGCTTGTTCCCCCACCTTCCTCCTCCCCCCTTCCCATTTCCAGTTTTCTGTCCAGCTTCACCCATTCCCTCCCCCTCCCTTGCCTCTTTTCCTACCATTGATGTTTTTTTTCTATTTTTTTCCCTCTTCTTTCTCACTGGTTTGCCATCTCATTCTCTCTGCTTTCTTGTTTTTCTTTTTTCCTGTCTTTCCTCTCTCCCAGGCCACAGGGCTCAGAAGATGAAGCTTTCTCGTTAACAGTTCACTGGTTATGCCTACATAGTAAAAATGTGTAGCTTGATTAATGCCTTCCAGATGGTTAATTGAAAAAAATAGGGGGAGAATGCACCAATCTCTCCCCCCTCTTCAGCACTCTGCACACATATATCGCACAGGAAGAAAACTGCATTAAGGGGCGAGGGAGCAATATATTTGAGAAATAGGGGCAGCCTGTCAACTGCAGGGCGGTGTTGCCAGGCTGGTGAGTTAGCTCTGTCCCTGCTTCATGCCCTTGTGCCTTACCTATCCCACCCCAAAATTCCCCATCCCAGAGAGCGACGCTCCTGCGTGTACAGCATGCAGCACCCACAAACCCTCCTCGCATCCTCATCTGAACCTCACCACAGTGCTGCTCTGCCCCCACCCCGTGCTCCAGCGCCCCCAAAGCAACACCCACCCTCATTCTCCCCCCACAGTTATTTTTCGGGGGGTTGCACACCCACCCCCCAGTGTTCTTCCTGAATCTCCATCACACAGTCGTTTGCGCGCGAGTGACTCCGTTACCGGAGCCGTGAGCCCACGGGAGCAGGAGGGCTCTGCCAGTGGGCCCTGGGCTTTGGATGTGGCAGTGCCAAAGTGGGGGGACTGCAGTTAGGGTCGTTGGGGCAATTAGGGCAGAAAGGGGGGTGATGATGTGGTCAGATATTCTTCTGCACAGGCCATTGCTGGGAGGTTTAATCGATACATCATCTGCTTCACGGACACGTGTTGGCCGTCTCCCTCCTGCATACGGACATGCCTCTCCTCTTCCCCCCCAGCCATAGCTCTGCCTACTCCCGGGTTCTTTGTCTCTCCCGAGGGAGAGACAGAGGAGGAACACAAATCCCTCCCCACCCGGTTAACAGAGACGCTGCCGTGAGTCACGGAGGGTTTGTGCCGGGGGGGGTGAGCTGCATCCAGCCCCCCGCCCTGCACACCTCCCACCACGGATCTCCCTGGTTTCCAGGGAAACAGCAGCCCCAAATGCTGCCTGACTTTCACTCCTGCCTTTCATTTCTCCTTTTTTTTTTTTTTTTTTGTGGTAAGTGAAAACCCAGCCACAACTGATTCTTTTATTTTCTTTTTTTTCCTCCTCTTGTCTTCTTTCAGGATCACCACCACGGCCGCCTGCATGATGGACCTGCGGAGGTACCCCCTGGACCAGCAGAACTGCACGCTGGAGATCGAGAGCTGTGCGTATGCCTCGCGGTGCCACCCGATGCCACCCGCCCCAGCCGCAGCTTCCCGCTCTTGGGATGCCTCCTTATGGGCCACCTGTCCTGGAGGATGTCCCCTGGGGCTGGACCAGGCTCCTCACCCAAACTTTATCCTGAGGGGACCTCGTGGGGGGAATGCCCAGGAGAACGTAGCTGCAGCAGCAGGCTGGGCGTTAACATCGCTCTCAGGAGGGTGGTGGAAGCCTCCCTTAGCCCTAAGGAAGCCCTGGGAACCTGTCCTTGCTTGAGGCTGGCTCTGCTCTGTGTGGGAGGTGGGACCCGAGCTCTCCCACAGTCCCTCTCTGCCTGGATCTTCCCTTGGATCCTACGGAAATCCTCTGCCAACTGCGTTGGCGCAGGAGGTCCAGCTCTCCCTGGTAAAAATGCACTGCAGGATCCCTCCAGGAGGGGTCCAGAGCAGCAGATCTCACAGCTAATGATGGTGCAGCTTCCGTGGGGATTATCAGGGAATTGCTTTTCCCATCCAGGGGGTCCCACAGCACCCACAGGGGGAAGGTGCTGCACGGCCGTGCCCGTCCTGCCTGTGCCGGGGCCTCGGGATGTGCTGCCACCACAGCGCTTGGCGTGGCGGGTAATGGGGTGGAAATTAGGTCCTGCTGGAGGCACTAATGCCATGTCATGTCATTCCTGGCACTCCTGAGCATTTGGAGAATAGTTTACAGTACAACCAAGAAAACAGAAGGCGGAGAATTACCCACAGTTCCCCGTGTTGCGATTTTGTTCTTAAAGGGTCATGTCAAGCCAATTTGTTAACAATGCCTTACAATATTCCTGAGATCCAGGCAGAGATGAAGAGATTCTGTTGCTTCCTTCCTCAGAGCACATTCAGAATCTGCAGGGCTCCATTTTCTTTGCTTCCAAGACCACACAACTCTGGAATAATGGTTGTCTTATGGCTGGGTTAAACCCCGAAGTATATTAAAAAGAAAACCAACCCAAACCTGAGAGAAATAGCCCTTTTGTGGTGCAGGGGTGCTGGGTTTGTGGAGCAGCAGCAGGCACATGGGGTCTCCTGCCCCACAGCAGCTCGAGGCACTTCCCTGCAGGAGAAAAGCCAGTGCTGGCACTGCCTGTTGATCCCATCCCTCCACCCCAAAAATAGCCCTCACCACATATACCCCTGCCCATCTGTGTGCCAGGATTCAACAAAAACCTGATGAGGCAGGCTGCAAACAGGCTGTTAATCTGACATTTTAAGACGTCATATCAATACTTTTTTGATATTTCAGATTGAAATGACTTGTCTTTGTGAAAGTTCATTTACCTTTTAAAAGGAAAATGGAAATTTGGTTTTCTTTTTAAAGCTAGAAATCAAAGCAAAGCCTTTATTTTTAGACTGAACAACCTTTCCCTTTTGAAACACTTTTGAAAAATGGCTCCCCGAGAAACACGTTTGATTTCGGATTGCATAACACCATTAAAAAAAAAAATAAAAATACAAGAATTGGTGCCCGGTACCAGCAGGTCAGCAAATAAATGGAACAGAGCTAGTTAACTGCAAAATCTCCTAAAATTAGTTACCGTAATTTGACATTTGCATTGCTGCTCAGGAAGTAAATTTGAAGTCGCTGCTGTTAAATTTGTGGATGGTGAAGACAGCAGCGTGCGGGGCTTGCCCGCCGCACATTTGAATCCTTCCCAGTCGGAACCCGTCCGGAATGTGTTGGAATACTGCTGAACACAGAGGTGTGGGTGTGGGAGGGCAGGGCCAGGCTGCCATCCCCAGGGGCTTGGACCCTCACGGGCAGCAGGCGGGGGAGATGCTGGAGGGCCGAGCGCCACGGCGGGAGGTTTCGTGGCAGGGCTCTGGCAAAAAGGGCTGGAGTGAGCGAGCCTTGCTTGTATAAACCAGGGCAGCCCTGAGTCAGAGCACACGATCCACTGGCCCCTGAATACGTCCCTGGTGAGATGGGGGAAAAGGGGCTCTGTCTGTGTTTGGGTTCCAGAATTCAGAAAGGAAGTTGGCAAATCGGAAGAGGTTGAGCGAAGGTGCTGAAAAGTGGTTCAAGGGCTGGAGCAGATGTTTTGCAGTGAGAAACCTCAATAGCTCAATCTGGTTTGTTTACTGCAAAGGAGGTGGAGAGGTGAATTGTTTACAGGCTGGGTGCACCTCTGCAGAGGGGGAGTGCTGGGTGGAAAGGGCTTGGGAACCTCCTGGAGAAATTCAGAGCCACCATCAGAGCCTGAAAGTCTGAGCCAGATGAATTTGGGTGTAAAACTGCACACAGTGTTTTTCGCTGTGAGGGTGTTGGAGCTGCTGGAATCAGCCACCGGGAGGAGTGGGGGACTCGGCTGTTTCTTGCTGCTCCCCACCCTGGGCGTGAGTGCTCTGGGAGAGATGCTGCACCCCATTCCTGTGCACAAAGCTGGGGTACTGGGGCAGTGACACGTCCTGTGACACCCCAGTGTCTGCAGCAGATGAGAGGATAACCTGAGGGTGGGCTCATGGGTGTGGGGCTTTACCACTTACTGCTGTGGGAGCAGGAGCATGCCGACTGGGGGAAGAGGTGGAGCCCTGGCTTAGCTGATTTACATCAGAAGCAGATGTGGCATGGCATTTGGAAGATTGGTTTTATTTTTTTAGCACCCATGAATAAGAGTGGTAATGACTGAGAGCACAGGATGTGGGCTTGGAGACTGCACAGTCATCAGATAATTCAGTTTGGGAAGAGACCTCGGGATGTCTCTAGTCCAGCCCGCAGCTCAAAGCAGGGTCAGCTCTGACATCACACCAGGTTGCTGAGCCCTTTGTCCACTCAGGAGCTGCAGAATGAGGCCATCCTCAAAGGTTCAGCTCTGCTCTGGGGTAACCCTTGGCCCTGAATTTCTCCTTCATGTTGCATTCAACCGCTCTTCATTCCCTTGATCCCCCTAATCCACTGGTGCTGGTTTTGGTGGCAGCCCCCCTTAGTGGCTGTCAGCCTTGCTGGGCACTGCGAGGGCGTGTGGGTGAGCCAGGCTGCTGTGCTGCGGTGCAGGGGGGGAACACAAGCTGTCTGCAGGCACAGATGAGGCTCAGGCTCCCAGGGCAGCCTTGCACCATGCTGTGCCACAGCCTGTGCATCTCCCACTGCACCCAGAGGTGCTCCCGTGCAGCTCTGCACTTCACTCGGAGTAAGAGGCCACCCCTTGTGCAGCAACAGCCGCAGGGCTCCTGAACCCAGCCTGCCACGAGAGGTGTTCATTTTCAAGTGGAGATGAATCCTTGCCCACGAGGGCAACAGGCAAGGCAGTGAACACCACACTGATGGGAGGGGAGCTGGATGGTTTCATCCCCTTGGCCTCATTTGCCACGAGTGCAGACCATCTGGGGGGGTCTTTCGCCTGAGACCGTGGCTGTGGATTCCTCAGTGTTTCCAGCCCATGCAGCCCTGTTTGGCACGTGTAGTTTGGGGTTAAACTAAGAGGCTGTACCCCTGGCTGAGTCAACAAATCCACTACTCTGAAATGCAAGGGATGACTATTTGCCACAAGCCTGACTCCCCTTCCTCTCTTCTCCCATGACTGCCCTTCATCAGCCAGCACTTGGTAAAAGCAGCCCCCCATCTCAGACACTCTGTCCACTTCGGGGATCCCAATTTCAACTGAGACTACTTAGAAGAGGAAGGTGCTCTGATCTTCAAACTTCTTTTCAACTGCTGTTGTAGATCTTTCTGTCTCTGGGAATTTTTAATAGTACAGTGCCCTGTTTACCCAGTCCCCACCACTCTGTATTGTGTGGTCTCCCCCTCCTGGTAAAAGCAGGCAGCTTTTAAAAAGCAAAATGCTGTGTTTGGTGCATTTGGCAGAGGCTTCTGGTGCACAAGTCCCTGTCATGTCAACCATGGAGATTAGGCTACACAAGTCAAGCCTCGATGGGCCAGGTCTCACCTTTTTCTCCTGAGTTCTAGCCAGAAATGGGTGTTCTGACCAGTGTTTTCCTCCTCTCCTGGGGACTGTACTGCCAAGCTCAGCTGAAGAAGAAGAGTACAGGAGAGGGAGTGTCTAGGCTTGCTGTCTGCTGGTGTGGACTTTCTTTTGGATCCTTTTCCAGATCACCTTAGTGAAAATGGGGGGGTGTCATCTGGTCCAGCTTGTCAGCTTAGTTCTCCCTCTGTGGTTCTTCCTCTCTGCAGATGGTTACACGGTTGATGACATTGTCTTCTTCTGGCAAGGAAATGATTCTGCTGTCACGGGGATGGAGGTGCTCGAGCTGCCCCAGTTCACCATCATCGAGCAGAGGCTGGTCAGCAGGGAAGTGGTCTTCACCACGGGTGAGTGTCCGAGGAAGGGATGGGATGGAGCGGGCAAACCTGCTGCTGATCGGTGTCAACCTGGTTGTTCCTCTGATTCAGGTGCTGAGGCACTAACTTAGGATCTAGGCTTCAACTGAGGGTTCTGTCCCTTTAGAAAAGGGGCATCTTCTGGGCCTGCCAACTTTCCTTGTTCTTCTTGGTTTTTTGGCTGCTCCTCTTTAAAGACTTACAGGATCGTTTTCTTCACTGCAATTGTTCTCCTTTCTAAGTCAAAACATCAGCTGGGCTCAAAGCAGAACCTCTGTGGAAGGTTCTCAGCCTTTATCTAATTTTTTTGTGGTGTACCCCTGGGTCTAAGGTAGGTGCAATAGCAAGAAGAAGAATATATCCATTGAAAAGCAAGTGGCCTATGAAATTATGCAAACCCATCTGTGCAGGGCAATTAAAAGATTTGGTGAGAATACCTGGGAAGATTCAGGTACTGCCAACTGGCAGATTGGAGGGGTTTGGATTTTGGTTGCTGTCTTCACTTTGATCTGATGTGGGGTTCACTGCCAGAACAGCATACACCACACCTGTTAAACAGGACAACTTTGGAAATGCTGTGAAAACACAGCCTGGGTGCATCAGCAGTGGTGGCAGATGGTGATGTTGTTACAGCAGTGTCTCGGGGGCATGCTGAGGGCAGGGCCCCATTGCAATGGCAATCCAGAGACCCACAACAAGAGGCAGTATTCCTCCAGAAGAACTTTGCAGTCTAAATAGGTAAAACCTTCAAAAAAAGACTGGTGAGATACTGTGCTCGGTATCAGTGAGAGGGCAATACCTCCTTATTGTCAGTCTGCCTCCTTGATCATTAAAATCTGTTGTTATCTTGTTACTTTAGCTGCCAAACCAGGATTAAACCCATGTTTCAGGCTGCTGTGTTGCCTAAGGGACAGAGGTGGGAAGGAGGAATGACTTGGACTTTGTTTCACAGCAAGGAAAGAATCTCTTGTCAAAATTAGACTGCTCCAGTGGAAGGACTGTAAAAGTACTTATTGCCCTCACTATCCTCATTAGGTTTGCTAAAAGATTAGGAGGAAGTTGCAACAACTTGAAAATAATAAAAAAGAGACCTACAGATTAACTAACACCACTCTATTTGCATATGAATTTGCCCAGCCTGACCATAACCCATTTTTAGAACAGCATGGGAAAAATGTGATTCAGATCTTCATTGCTGTTTGGAGGCAAAGGTAGCACATGAAACACTGGAAAATCATCTCATGGCACCCAGATATAGGGTTAAAGTCTCCCATGTAAGCCTCTATCAAACTGGCTGGTCCCATAATAACAGCCCTTCTCCCATGGTGTCTGATATAATAATGTAACTTACGTAGTTTCTTTCTTCTTAATATTCTGAGACAACTGAGCAGATTCTGAAGAGACCGCTTTCAAAAGCCAACGAGTCTGCATAACCAAATGAAGAGAAAAAGAGATTTCTCATTATTCATGCCTCCTGAGAACATTTTCCAAATAAAATTTCAACTCCTAACCTAAGCTCTTACCATCAGTACAGCCTTGCCCTCCTCTCAAGCTGCGTCTCCCTTTGATGTGTCCTTGGCAGGTTCCTATCTGCGCCTATCCTTGAGTTTCCGGATTAAGAGGAACATCGGTTACTTCATCCTGCAGACTTACATGCCATCTATTCTCATCACCATCCTCTCCTGGGTCTCCTTCTGGATCAATTATGATGCTTCTGCTGCACGAGTGGCCCTGGGTATGTACCTTCCCATTATGTGTCGGAGAAGGTGTTTCCACGAGGGAGGTCACCTGTGAGAAAGAAAATACCTTTTCTTTGTGAGGCAGCAGTTAAGCCCATGGAGCTGTCAAAGCTGTCATCCCCAGTGGACATTTTTTTTCCTGAGAGCAAACTTTAAATTTGCGATCAGAAGAGCTATGGTTTTGGGTTTAGAAGCATTAGCACTTCCCAAGCTGGAGTCTGTTTCATTTTAGTCGGTAAAAGCTCTACCACAGGAGTTTAAACTCCCTAAACAAAAACATGGATGGTCGCAGATTCTCAGAGAAGTGGGATTCTGACGTGCCACGAGCACACCGGCTCCTTCACTCTGGTCTGTGCTGGTTTTCTTAAGAAGACAAATGTGGGCACCTCTTTGTCAACAGGTGTGCCAGGAGTGGTTAGCTGGATGATAAATGCTGAGGGAGGGTGGCCAAAGAGTTGCATGTGAATGGTTAAAAGATGAAAGAAAGGAAGGAAGAGGCACTGCACATTTTCAGGCCCCTTCCAGACACTTTTTGTAGCTGAAGACCTTCATAGCCAAGGCAAATGTAGGCCAGTAGTTAAAGTTCAAGTTCTTCTTAAGCACATAGGTCCCCTAAATAGGAATGTTTTCCTATGAGGAGAAAAAAAATGAGGTCTTTTAAGCAACAGAAGGGAAGTGGGGGTGGATTGGAGAGGAGGATTTTGAAGAAGGAACAGGAGAAAGAGGGGATAACTGGCATATGAGAATGGGGCTGTACAACATGATCTAAAGTTCAGAGGTGATAGGAGAGGGAGGGAGCAGGATTGGATCTGTGAGTGGAAAAAGGCTCAGAGAGGCAATGAAGCACAGGTCTCACAGAAAAGGTTGGGGTTTAAATTCGCTCTGGGAGAAGACAGAGTTTGGGAAGACTCAGAGGGGAAGGATGGTTTGTGAAATAGGTGATTTGGCTGTGCTTGCTTGGAGAGGCTGGAGCAGAGAGACAGGGAGGGAAGAAGAAGAACACAATAAATTAAAAAGGTAAGTTACATTGACAAGAGTACAATCAGTGAGAGAAGAAAAAGAGATCATGGCAGACACTGCTGGCACAGTGAAAGCACAAGCAGAAGGGTGGACGTGAGATGCGCAGCTGGTGAATGTTTTCTGACATCTGGATTCGAAGGAAAAGACAAGAAAAACATTGTAGATCAGAATTGAAACAGCTCTCCCAAAACTATTCCTGACAGTTCTCTATCTCACTTATGCTTTAAAAGCTCCAAAGAAGGAAACTGCTCTTCTGGTCACTTCATCTCCAGGTTTACCTGCTCATACAGTCAAAAAGCTCTTCTTTGCCTCTGCCCTGGGTCTCTGTTGCAATTTGTCCAGCTGCTAATGGAGCCATGGAGAACATTCTATTCCCCCTTCCTTTGCCTCAGATTTCTGGATGTTTAGATTGCTGCCTAAATACAGACAACACAATATATTGTATGTATATAAATGTATCTCCCTTCTGCTTAGCAGAAGACTAACAGTTCTTCAAGTCTTTAATCAGAATTTACACTAAAGGCACAACGAGGGTGAAGGGGAAACAGGACCAACAGTGGTCCAGGATGCACAGAGAGCTTTGAGAGCCATCACTGTAGAGACAGGGCTGAAACCAGAGGAGCAAAGTAAGGTCACTGAGACTAATAATGCTGTCAACAGATAGATAAGGAGGAGGGACACCAGAAGAAAAGGAGAACAACAAGGTAGTAAGTAAGGGCAGCTGAGCTAAAGAAGTGAGAGAAGAAGACTGAGCTGAAGAGTTACAACCTGCAAAAGAAATGTGAGCGCTCATCGCCATCTTTTTGGAGATGACAGACTGTCAAATCTGAGATCTCAACAGAAATCAACAGATCTGAGGCCACTCTGACAGTCCAGAGAAGGGAAGAGTCTGAGAAGAACCGAAGGAGAGGACTGAAGCTGTGAGAGTAACCGTGGTGCACCAGGCTTTTGGAGGCTGAGTAGATGGGGGGGGAAGTGTTCGTGAAATGCTTATTTAAGATGCAAAAAATATGAGTAGGCCTAAAAAAAGAGAGTGTGAGAACCATGGGAGGGTGTACAGGTGATAATTGAAGTAATGAGTGGTAAAGCTGGTGAGAGGAAGGTGGGCATTGACAGGGTCAAGGACGTGGACAAAAGCCTATGAGGCAGGCAGAAAAAAGAGTGAAGAGGGAATCTCTTCACTCTTTCTCCTATTCATGGCATTGGAAAGACGTACAAGATTAGAAATTCATGTCAAGGACACTGAGGCTTTCAGGAGCACACAGTAAGGCCTGATGAGTTCATGAAATAGAAAAAGGGAGGAGAGAAGGTTAAAAAACAGAGGAAAACTGAATATTTCCTACCACACTGAGAGAAAAGAGAATCAGGGAGGACTTAAAGAAACGAGGTCCAGAGGATGCTGATGCCCATCATCCTGATGATACTCAGCTTTGGCATTTTCTCCCACTGTTTACAGCTGGTTTATTTTCTGCAGCGATTTGTACTGGGCACCTGGGCTCAGAATAACGAGGATTTTCTCCCCAGTTGCACTTCTCTCATCCCTCCCAAGGTTGTCCAGCTAGGAGGGAGGAAAATGGGAGCCGAGAGTGGCATTTCAGGAAACCGTCCCACGTCGGTAACAGAGCACCTACCCTCTCCTTACAGGGGTCACCACGGTCCTTACAATGACCACCATCAACACCCATCTGCGGGAGACTCTCCCCAAGATCCCTTATGTGAAGGCTATCGATGTTTATCTCATGGGCTGCTTTGTCTTTGTGTTCCTGGCGCTCCTGGAATACGCTTTTGTCAACTATATCTTCTTCGGGCGAGGGCCCCGGCAGCAGAAGAAGCAGAGCGAGCGGATCAGCAAGGCCAACAACGAGCGCCACCGTTACGAGGAGAAGAGGGTGAGAGAGCAGGTTTGTCCTCTACTTTCCTTGTGGCAGGAGGATTCTGGCTCTCCACTGTTCATTCTGTCCCGGATGAGCTGTGGAGCAGCCTCTGTTCTCATCAGGATTGATGAGCTCCAGTTCCCCTTGTCTGGTGACGGCTGGGATTTTATTTTTCTCCTTGATGGTTTTTTCATCATCTGCAAACCAGTCCCATCAGGACTTATCCCCTTGCAAGGGGCAGGTGTACCCGAAAGCATCCCTATGGCTCGTGGTCCTACTGTGATTGTTGGCACAATCACAGCACCCCACTCAAAAGTGGGCTGCAAGCACACGTGGCTGGTCCTTGGACTCCAGCAGCAGCGGGCAACACTTTTGAATGCAGCGTGTTCAGAGCCCACAAATGACCCAATCAGTGGTTTTGTTACACAGAAAACAGTTCCAAATTCCTCCCTGGTGGTGTGTGCATCCTGCACAGGACACCCCACTACCTTTCTCTCTGTCTCCCCCCTTCTAGGTTGACCCTTACGGTAACATCCTCCTCAGCACTCTGGAGATGAACAATGAGCTGCTGGCCACGGACATGATGAGCAGCGTTGGCGACTCTCGAAACTCTGTCATGTCCTTTGAAGGCTCAGGGATCCAGTTCCGGAAGCCTCTGGCCTCTCGGGACGGATTTGGCCACCACCCGACCCTGGACCGCCACGTCCCGCTGAGCCACCACGCCGCCGCCCGCAACCGCGCCAACTGCCGCCTGCGCCGGCGCTCCTCCAAGCTGAAGCTCAAAATCCCAGACCTGACAGACGTCAGCACCATTGACAAGTGGTCACGAATCATTTTTCCAATCACTTTTGGATTCTTCAACCTTGTTTACTGGTTGTACTATGTAAATTGATGCCTGCGGCCTCCGAGAGAGAGATAGGGACAGACACTCAGACAATGCCAACACAGGAGTGTTGTGGTCTTTTGGGTTTGGGTTTTACTCTTTACTATCATTGTCATTTATTCCTATGGTTCATTAGGTTTATTCTAAGCTTACTCTTCTCTTTTCAGCACACGTAGAACCGCGGAGTGTGGGGCGGGGTAAGGGAGAGAAGGGTATGGGAGGGGGTGTGGTTTCAGTGAGGGCTGTGTTTGTCTTGAGTTTGGTTTCCTGCTGAAGGACTTAAACCATTGTAAAAAAAAAAAAAACACCAAAAACCAAAAAAAAAAAAAAAAGAGGAAAGAAAAAAAAGATAAAAAGATAGAAAAAAAAGAAAAAAAAACAACAACAAACAAAACAACACAAGAAACCCCCAAAACCAAGAAAAGTTTTTTTAAAAAGAGGGGGGAGATTCAAAGAAATTGAGTCAAAAACTGGTGGGGGTGATAGGTTATCTTTTGGCTGTGCTCACTAATGCACTATCCTCACTTCCATTTCACTACTGAACTTCATCTTTCACTTTTCAGTTTTATTATATTTTTTAATATTTCTGTCACTGCTCTTAACCCCTTCGTGTTTATTCTCTCATGGATTCATGAGATGATGGGGTTTCATTCTCATGCTTACGAGATTTTTCTTTTCCTTTCCTCTCTCCCTCTCTCTTGCTTACGAGCCTGAAAGAATCTTTTAAACCAACAAATAAAAAGAATATTTATTTTGGAAGAGCCGGGAAGGGGGGGAGGACAAGGCAATTATTTGGGAGGGAAGGGGCAGTGTGGGGTTATGGGAAAGGGGGAGGGGGAGGAGGGAACTTCTCAAAAACAAGGCACATTTGCAAGATGCCTTTTTCCACCTTCAGGAGTTTGCAAGCTGTTTTTCCTGGATGAATGAATGTGTGTGTGTGTGGGGTGTGTGTGTGTGGGGGGCACGTGTGTCGACACGGCTGTGTGAGTGCAAGCATGTTTTCCGGGGAGGGGAGCTGGGGAGTGGGGGGGGTTTGTAATATCTTTTGTAGAAAGAAAGAGAACACAGATGACATTTAACTGGCAGTGTCTCTCGGGGGGAATAGCAGGGGTTTGTTTGCTCATTGCAGCTTGGCGAGGTTGGAGGTCGGAGCCCCGGCTTTGACTCCCAGAGACGGAGCTGGGGAGGCAGAGTGTGCAAATATCCATTTGCTGAGGGAAGAGAGAGACCTGGGCATCAGCAATGGGACAGTGCTGCTGTTCACTGCTGGCACCTGATCTCTGGGAGACTAAGCTGATTCGGTCCTGAAAGGAGGGGTTGTTCCTAGTCATTCCCACCCTGCACCTTTCTTACAGAGTTTGGAGAGAAAAGCAGTTGCAGGGCTCTAAAAATCCTTCCCCCTCTCTTTTCCTGTTCCTTATGCCAGACAATGGACTCCACACTCCAGCCCACTAAGTGACCATAGCCTACACGAAGGTGCAGGAAAGGCTGGATGTCATTTGACTTTGTTATGCTTCAGGATGAAAAAAATATGGAAATTATTATTACCCCTTTCCTAAGAAGTTCAGAAGCAAATGGTTGGGGTGGGAACCTCTGATCTGTACTGCTTCTATCAGGCCTTGCTTTGTGCCTGTTAATACATGCAGAATGTAGAGAAGAGCCAGCCCCCCGTGCCCTGTCTTGCAGATGATGTAGCTAAGGATGCAGGAGAGTTCTGTGGAGCATCATCCTGCTGGAAGGGGATGGTCTTCAAAGGCTGGGCAGGGCGAAGGTTGCAATGAAAATGCTGAGCTTGTCAGTGCTAGTGGAAGGCCTTGAGTCTCTAGCAGCTTCCATCCACAGGCAGTCATTAGGAAGGTCCAGAAGGGTAATTTGGCCTTGGAGAGCAAGGTCAGCTTTTTCCAAAGGAGCCAGTGACTTTCAGGAAAACCACTGAATTACTGGCCACTTTGGCAATGACTGATGATTGATAATCTCCCTTATAATATTAATAAAAGCCATGAAAATAATTTATTCACAAGTGCAAAACTTTAACCCTAGGGTCATTCTGCCGTTCCTGGAGTAATGATGGGAACCTTGTTCCTACCTGATAGTTTTTTCCTGAGAGACCCACAGACACTCACGTTGCCCTCTACCCAACCATCCCTTTATTTTCCTGCTAGTGTTCTCCTTCCTTTTCCTTGATTCCCATTGCTTGGGAAAGCAGAGTGATCCTCTGAGACCAGGGAAACTCCTGTTTTTCAGATGACAGATGAATCTAATGCACATCTTCAATTCACTAATTTATGTCTGTACAGCGCTATGGAAATGTGAATCACTGTAGGCCTGACCTAGTGACACTGAAGTCATGGAAAGTTTTGCCATGGCTTGGATGAAGCAGGATCAGGCCTCACCAGAGTTATAAGTGTTATTATTTTTATATCAGTAATGTGTCTTATACAGAATCCGAAGCATAGAAGTGGAGCATCCATCCTTCCCAACCCCCCATCTCTGTCTCCCTCTCTCATGTTCATGTGTGCACACGTTTGGTCCAGGCCTCCCTGGACTCACCAAGGTTTTAGCACAATTGTTAAATCAGACTTAGATTCTCCACTGCCCTGCAGAACAGTCTCTCACTGCTCTCCACATTCAGGAGCAATGCTGTTAAAAATGGGTTTTCCCACTCTTACTGCAGTTTGTATATGGAGTCTGTCTAGGAATGACAGTCTGGATAGTGACTGGAGCTGGGTAATAGGGCTAAGGCTGTCTACCTGAGACAGGGGAATTTAAAGCTTGGCCAATGGAGAAAGTCACGCTTTCTAGTGGGATTCTATTCAGAATTATCTTTTAAATGTTTTAGTGGAAGTCATAAAGTCGTGTTTTATGACATCAGCAGTATAATGTCAGTGGATATATGCATGTCATGGCTGCAGTTCCCAGATGGAGACTGCCTATCAGCAGGTTCAGTTTTTAAGGGGAGTCTAACCAGATGATTGATGATTAAATAAAATATCTTAACACTTACCCTTTATATATGTGATTGCAATGTAAAGGGTGGTCAGAATGATAAAAGTAGGGAAAAAAGAGGCAGTTATAAGAAGCCTATTAAGATTGGAGGGAAAACAAATGGCTGTGTGGTAAGAAATTACCAAGCTGAGGGAGATGATTCAGGAACTCCAGTAATTTGATGGTTGTAGTGAAATCCCAGCAGATGTGTGACAGGAGTTAGGCACCTGAGACCTCTCTCAGCTGGTCCCAAAGGCTGGCAGGGGCAGCAGCACACAGATGTTGCAAAACCCAGTGATGCTCTTTGCTCCTCGGGTGCTGAGCCCCACACGGAGTGGGGTCCCGACCGACCCCATCCAGTGCCCTGCAGGTACAGCCCAGGGCCTCCAGAAACTGGGGATCCGGCACAGGGGGGCTGTGTTTAATATCTGAGGCTTCAGTCACAGATTGAGCCCAGACTTTCACAGTGACAATCCAAAAGCTTTCCAGGGAAAAAGCAGTGCTTAGCCAATTCCTTCACCTGCTGGGACTGGGAGCCAGGCTCCTTTGCTGTTGCCTCGGCTCTCTGTTGGCTGGGTTCTCTTTCTTATCAGGAGTCATCCTAGTTTCTCTCTTTGAATGTTTCTAACTTGGTATTACCAGGTCAGTTTTACTTCATCGAGTCAGTGTGTCCGGACATCTGGACTGTTTGGTCCGACACAATAATCTTTGCCAAAGAGTGTGCAGTCAGGACTTTTCACAGTTCAGGAGCTGCCTTATAACTTGTGAGGATGGGGCAGAATGCTGGAGAACAACCGAATGTCCTGTGAGTCAGATGAGTAATAGAAGATGTGTTCTCGTGCTGGGGTGAGGGAAGAACGCTGCAGGCCTTTAGGAATGCCCTCCTCCCAAACTGAGGTGGCACCTCCATGTCCCCCCTCCACAGCTCTCTGTGTCCACCCCTAAGAAAGGCAACGAGCCCATGCCTTGTTTTGAGGTCCAGCAATCCAGAAAGGAGATAGTGAAGAAAAACAGGCATTTTAATCATACTCAAGGCTCAGAGGTTTCAAGCCATCACAAGCATGAGTGCTATTGGAAGGGTGGAGGGGATTTCCGTGCTGCATCTTGCATGCCCACTGTTGTCCTCCTTTCCTTCAGCAAGGGAGAGCAGTGGGGAAAGGGGGAGGAAGGAGTGTGAGTGCTGTTCCAAAGTGGAGCTGCTCCTGACTTCTGCTGCAGTGATGCAGAAGGCGATGCTCAGGGCTTGGTTTGTTGGCAAGATTGGGGCAGGATTGGTCCTTGCTGGGTCGTGTTTTTTAGCAGAGACTAGCACTTGAACATGAGGGATGCTTCAGGCTGCCTGAGGGAGCTGAGCTGGGGGAGAATGTTGTGCACCAGGTGAAAGAGGAGAAGGAAGAGCAGAAACAGAAATGAAATCTCTCTCAGGATCTACATGGCCAACGCAACTCTATTGCTTCATTTTCTGATACTGTATCGTGCTGTCACTCAGGGACCTTTGGTAATTAGGACCTTGGGACTGTAATTCTATCTGTCCCCCTCCTATCCCCCCTTCACCTTGAGTATTAAGAAATGAAAAGACAACGAGAGAATGTGCAACAAAAAAAGGGAAATAAGAGCCCTGCTAGCAAACCCCTGCTATTCCATGGGTGAAAGTAAAGCTTTGGTTACTAAGGCAAAAGGAAAATGTATACATTTATATTCATGTCTTCAAGCATAAACCAGCCAGTAGTGTATATAGGATAAGTTCACAGTGCATGAAACAAACAGGACTGTAGGTTTTAACTGGCATCCAACTTTCTTGCATGCACATCTGACACCACGCCAGCAGCTTATGTCTTGCAAATAAGTAGGGAACCTGCCAAGGCTTGGCACTTCCTCTGTCCAATGGACAGCACATCCACTTCCCAGAAACAGAGCCAGGAAGGGAACTGATCTGGCCAGTCTGTTTGACCAGATCTGCTCTGGAGGCTCTGGCAGGGGGAGATAAGGGGTGGGGAAGCGAGTTGGTTTTGTTTTCTTTGTTGTGGGGAGGAGGCAGGGGTTTAAATCTCTGAGCTGTTTTCAGACAGAAGAAAAACCTCTGGAGCTGCAGACCAAAGGACAGCGGCTTTAGGGAAGGTAGTTACTGAAGTCCTGGTGAAGAGGATGGAATGAGGAGAAGGTGGTTGCTGGGACAGAGCTGTAACTTCGGAAGCAGAGCAGATAGGAGAGAGGTTGTGAAAATATACGTGCAGTGGGTTTGAAGGGACTAGAGCGCTGAAGAGCAGGGGCACGGTGAGTCAGACAGGCTGGGTGCAGCTGCAGGCAGCGCTCCAGGAAGCCCAGCCATGGCAGCAGTGCCCGGCGGGCACACCACAGCCTCTGGAGATGGAGGGGTCAGGAGTGGGGCAAACAGGGGCAGACTCACGGTGCGTGGCCATCAGCACGAGCTCAGGCCCTGGAGGCAGGGACAATCAGTGGCAGCTGGACAAAGTTGCAGGAGCTGGGCTGGGATGTGCGGGGGAGCCACCGCTGTGCCGGGCTGGGGCACTGGCTGAGCTCTACCCTGGTGTCAGAGATCAGAGACGAGGAGGCAAGAGATGTCCTGCTGGTTCTACCAAATGCTTTCTTGGAGATGAGACTGGGCTTACCAAGCAGGGTGGGATGTCTTTACAGTAGACATGGAATTTGGGCTGGGGGCGTGAGTTGGGTGAGAGATGTGAAACCAGTGTGTTGGAAGCAGGACCTAACGCAGACACTGGGAGGGAGGGAGGGAGGGGGTGGAGGGAGGGGAGCAGAGACTGGGGAAGAGAAGATGTATATAGTGTTGGGTTTTATTTTCCATTTTGTTTTGTTCTCTTTTTTTTCTTTCTTTTTTAAGAAAAAAAGATGTTTGATTTCTAATGTCTTGATGTAAACCAAATAAAAATGGTTCTGTACACTCGGAAGTAAAGAACAGCTGAAAGGTGACAAGTGTAATAAAGAAGCACTGTCCTTCAGGCTACTATAACCATTTCCCCAGACTTTTCCCACAGGGATTAGAGGGCAAACCTGTGCCTGCACAGAGGCACAGCCCACTGGGATGGTGACCTTAGGGCTGGCTCCCTGATCCACCTCCAAGCGCAGTAAAGAAGAGGTGGGCAGTAGAGGTGGAAGTGATGGTATGTAAGTAACTTCTCAGTGTTTGATCCCACCATCCCTGAGGCCAACAGGAGGAGGCTGTGCATTAGATTGGAATCTCTTGCACACGTAGTCTCTTCCCAGAGAGCCAACCTGCATTATGCCTGACTGTATTTTGAGAGGTAGTGAAGGAGGGGAGGGTGATATCAGATATCACTTGGACAAAAGAGGTAATGCAGAGGGAGTGAAGGCAGTACGAGCCTGAACTGTCTTTGAGAAGCTTTTGTTACTGCTGGTGCTTTCCTCCCTGTGTCTTAGTCTAGGGTGAGACGTGTTAGGAAATGCCCAGCTGCTCAGAAGAGGTACAAAGCAAGTCCTCCATGTGAAAAGGGTTGTCTTGAGATCCTTTGCAATTCAAGAGAACCTTGCCTGTGGGTTCATGACTTTGTGAAGGATGAGTTTGGAACAGAGTGCAAGCAGGGACCTCGTGTTAAGCTCAGTTATCTGTTGGAGTGGTCCTTGTCCTTGCAGAGACAAATTCTTCAGCAGAAGTACAGAAAGTCAGAAGTACCAATGAGTGGTCTCAAGTGTAGGGCACTGACTGAATCTGAACTGAGGGTCACCTGGTTTCCATGCAGCTTCCAGTTAGCAGAAGTGAGGGATGGGGAATGCCATGGATGATGATGATGAGGGTAGTGGGTCTGAGGCATATGGGTAACCCTCCGTGTTGCAACCCTGGGCTGGGAGGAGTGGCAGGGGTGACAAGCAAGATGAGACATTGCCTGTCTTACGTTTAGTGCTTTGGAAAAGCAGAGGACAGTCTTGCCTCCGTGGGGCAGAAATGTGGCTTCTGTCCACAGTTCAGCCAGTAAGAGTCATATTGTTTGTGTTGTTGCAGCAAGACGAAAAGGAAAAAAGCAAAATAAACAACACTCTATGTGGAAGGCAGGCCAAAGGTAAGTCTCAGTCCTCTTGGGAAAGGCCATTCTTCAGCAGTAAGGCTTCCTTCCACTGTAGCTGCCACTCCAGGTGGAGTGCCCCAGTGTGGTGCAGCCCCACAGCCCTGGCTCAGCCTTTGCTTCTGACAAACAGGCCACAGGGACTGGTGGGTAACCAAGGACAGGGGTTCTGCTGAGACAAAACAGAGAGGAGTTGTGTGAGCGTGAGCTTCTGCACTCCCTTGTGCTCTAGACAGCAAAACCCTGGAACAAAATGCAGGCCCTTGCACCAAGAATCTGACACTGTCATCATACCCCCCTGGAGACAGTGGACCCAAACCATCCCAAAGCTCCAGTTCTCAGCTCCAGGCTGTGGGCTGCCTGCTCCCATCTAAGATAGACAGAACTTCCCAGTGTCACAGGCAGGAAGCACTTACTGAGTGATACTGAATGTGCATGACAAAGGGAGGAGAGGTGACAGACCCATTTGTGATCCAGGGATGCACATTTTATCATTTGCACAGGCTGAGCTTGGCATTTATGCTGGCAGACTTTCCCCCCAAAAAGGATGAGATAGCATAGTGAGTAACATTATTTTTTTGAGGAGGGTGATAATTTCTCTTCCAGTATGTGTTTTAAACAGTGGATCAGTACTGGTTTGCCTTCTGTAAAGGCTAATGCCTGCAGCTCTCAGTGCTGTGCCAGCACCAGGGTTAATTGTTGTGCTTGGTTAGATGCTGAGTCCAGGACCTTGCTGGGCAAGTGGTGGACAGTGTCCAGGCAGAAGGGCCAAAGATCTTTTCCCTGACTTTCCCAGACCTCTGGACATGTCTTGACCACCGTGTGCTTCACTGGATGTGCCATCACGTGGCTTATGCTGTCCAGCTGCACGGATAGTCCTGTTGCTGCTGAGCCTGGTGGGGAAGGTTTGGGGACCAAAAGGCCAGGCCAGCAAGGAAGGCAACTGTGATTCCCTTTGTTGTGATGCTGATGCCTCTTGGGGACCCAGACAAAGGGCAACGACTGGGTTTTCAGCATCAGCAGCAGGTTAGCAGAGGCTTTTCTCTCTGTGGCTGATCTCACCTCTTACCTGCAGAGACAGGAACTGGCACTGCCCCTTTGCTGACAGATGCTCTGGCCCACACTGGGACAAACCTGCTTGACCCACTTGGTCCTTGAGGGAATCCTCTTTGGTTTCAGCTGTAGGGGATGGTGCATTTGGTTGGTCTCTTCTTTCTCGTCACCATCTCCTGGCTGTGCCCAGGGCCCTGGAGCACCAAGCCTTGCTGAGGCAAGTGGTGGCTCCCAACAGGACCAGAGGGTCTCAGCAGTGAGTGCAGCAGGGGGCAGGGAACTCCTCCCTGCGAGGGTGGCTGTTGCACAGTATCATGACATGTCAGGTGGGAGGCCAGAGAGGAGGCACACCTGGTGAGAGAGCTGGGGCTGGCATAGCTGGTGATGCTTAACCTCTTTTGTCCAGAGACCGTGTCCCACAGGACCTGAAGTTCTGGGCACCACTGTGCTCCCCTCCTCAGGGACGTCTGGGGACCCACGATGGGTGTTTTGAACCCAAACACATCTTTTGCTAGTGCAGCTTCCAGGCTTTTGTTAGAGATCTTGCTACCCTCGTGCCCCGTGAGTTTTGAGGCACTGAGAAGGGAGTTGTGTTCCAGAGGCTCTCCCAGGCAGGGACTGGGCAGAAATCCCTGAGTTTCAGCCCCTGCCAAGGCTAGCAAGGTTAGCAAGGGAGTTGGCAGCGTCTCCTCTCCCATTTCAGTTGCGCTGAAGCAAGAAGGGGATGGGCAAAGCAGAGATCAAGCCCACAGCGTGTCCCAGTCCACATGCCTTGCTCAAGCCTGAGCACAGGAGCAGCCCTGATGACTGTGCATCTCCTTCAAATCTTGCCTGGATCTGACAGCTTCACTGGGTTGGGGCCAGTGTGCTTGGCAGGCCAAAAGGGAAGATTCTGAGTGAACAAACCCCTAGGAAGAATCAGCATTTGTCACAGAGGAGGGTTTCTAGCATCTGGAAAGATGAGTAGCTAGGTGCTAGAGAAGAAAATGGAAAAACTGAGGCTAAAGGAAAGTCTCAGGAGTTATCCAGAAATATCCCATCTGCTGGCCCTGGTGGCAGGACTGTTGTCTGGTCTGTGGTGTGGGTTGTTTTTTCCTTTTTTTCCATTGCCTGGCGTGTCATAATGTTGTGTCTTTGTGTGAAATCACATCCCCTTTCGGAAGAGAAACCTGTTTCTGAGGGGCAAATGCCCTTTCATGCTCACCACAGGGATGTTACGCCAAGAGATCTGAGAGCGAGGCTGGGGCATCCTTCCCAGGAAGTCTATTCCATTCATGCCAGTGTATCATCCTCTCAAGCTGCACCCATCCATCTTCCTCTCAAAGATGAAGAAGCCGCAGCGTCTTCTCTAAGTGGGGACAATTTATGTGGCCTGAAATTCAAACAGCTGAACAACAGTGACAACAGGACAGGAAGACCAATGTCAGTGTCGATGTATTGTATCGAAGGGACTGCTGTGAACCATCTTCACGTACTCTGAGTGGCTGCGTTGCATCCTGTACAGCGTTGTAAAAAAAAACAAAAAAAAGAAAAACAAAAAAAGAAGGAAAAAAAATCAAACAAGAAAAAAAACCCAAACCAGAACAAAACACCTGTTTTTATGATCTTTAATTTGCATTTTCTGCATGAAATAAGACCTTGATCCTTGTCTTTTTTCACACAAGCAGATTCTGCTTTAACTAATGTAAAAAAAAAAAAAAAAAGGAAAGAAAAATAATGTTTCTAGCAAAGTGATTTAGATGTAGAAATTTTTGTAAAAAAAAAAAAAAGAGAGAAAATTATAAAAAAAAAAGGGGGGGGGGGGAGGAACCAACAAAGAAATAAAATGAAATTACCTAAAGAGCCATCTTTGTCTACTCTAGAGGTGGGAAGGTGTGAGCGGTGGGTGGCACGTGCTGCTCTCAGAGCTGTGCTGTGTCTGTCGGAGCCCTCGGAGCCCACACCACACTTCAGGAGGCTGCAGGAAGGACCTGCTCACCAGTTACTGCCAGGTGCTTTCAAAAACTGTCTCCTTCACCTTCCTGTAGGGAGGAGTGGGCAGGAAGGGTGGGAAGGGGCGAGGAGAGTTGCCTTGGGTTTCTTTTGGGGTTTTGTTTGGGGTATTTTTGTTCCTGCAGTGGCAGTTTTTGAAAGGTGATGGTCGAACAAAAGTAAAAACCAACAAACTTGAACATAGTTTACAATTTTGTACAAACATTATAAATACTAACAGCAAATGTTTTTAAAAATGGTCCATACCAGTGCCAAAATAATGTAATGTGTACATTAATTTATTCTCTCTTTTTTTCTTTTTTTTTCTTTTTTTTTTTTTTGAAAAAAGGTGTTAAAACACAAAAAAAATTATTTCTTTTTTTTTAACAAATGCTGTATGTGGATATAAATGTACTTGAACACTGTTGATTATTGATTCATTAGGAATCTTTCTTGGGCTTTTGGGTTTGCGCTTTTTTTTTTTTTCCCCCCTGTACCCAGAACAAAAATAACACTTATAAAATACAGCCTTTAAAGGTGAAACAAGCAACTCCTTCTCTACTGGTCTGAATGTTCAACACCCTCTGCCTTGGGCACCTCCCACTAGGTCAGGCTGCTTTATTACACAGGACCATACTGTGAAACAACTGATGCACTCAGAGCAGGGTATTGGGCTGTTTAATGATCACAGGCTGTCCCATGGTCCCAAATTTCTTTTTAAAAGTTTAAAAGGCCATCTAGGAGTCTTTGGATGTGCAAGTCAGGGCTGTGTGCCCAGCCAGGAGAGTGGGAGAGCGTGTTCAGTGGGTGCTGCAATGTCATGGGGGCGTGGGGGGACGCTGGTGGGGGGTGGGACAGGTTTGACAGCAGGTCAGAGGAGGGGGCTGGCTCTGAATCCCCCTCCCCTGTGGTGCAAAGCAGTGTTCCCACCCCAGGGTCCCTCACCACAGCTGCACTGGGTGTCCATGCTGCATCCAGGCCCTGTTCCTCACAGCTTGGTCTGCTCCACGGCCCTGGATTTACGCTGTGAACATAAATCTGGGGACTGAAAACGCGGGGAAAGTGAGGAGCACAGGCATGCTGGTGGGATGCTGGACGTGTGCTTGTCACTGATGCCATCCTTGCATCCCTGAAGCAGAGAGGTGCTGTCCCTGCCCAGCCAGGCAGGAAAACAGGAACATTTCCGCTGCCTGATGTGCTCCAGCTGGGCATTCCTGCATGTGTAGCTCTGCTCAGCTGGGACCTACTGCCAGTGGGATCGGTGTGGGTGTTGGGATGAAAAGTCAGGGGGAAAAAATCATGTTAGGAGCTGCATTCAGCCCTCAACACCTGAAATCCAGTCCTTGTTCACCTCTCCAACACCGACTGAAGTCACCACCTGCTCAGCAAACTGACTGCATGATATTTGGCAGGTAATGGGGAGGAAGATTTCTTCTTTTTTTGCCTTTGGATTTTTTTTTTCCACTGAAGTCTATGTATAGTATAAACCCATTATGCTGTTTTCTTCAGGTATGACAGTTGAGCCCTTAGCTCTCCTCCCCAGCCATTAGGACAGCTCTGGTCTCTAAAAGCCCCAAGCCCTGCTGAGCTCAGAGGCTGCAGTTACAGCCAGAGCAGCGGGGGAGCCCTGGGAGCATCACTGCCCTCTCCTCCTGTCTCCTCATTCCCTGTGAAACTTCAGCTTTAAGCAAATGTGGGGGCACTGGGAAGCACTGACTCCACACTTGCTTAAAGCTGAGGGTTTTGAAAGCTAACATGAGAGCTAGGCTTCTGGTCCTCAGTCTGGGATGTCCAGACTCTTGAGGGTCTCATCCTCACCAAAACCACAGATGGAAGCAGAAGAGACTTTGTTCCCCAACAGGAACAGTCAAAGGCAATTATTAATGATCATTAATGGTGCTAGTAAACTTATTTAATATTCAAATAATGATAGAGCTCCGTATTTTCACAAGTCCTTCAGTGATTAAAGCATCCAGGCTTCTCTGACTTTTCAATGGCTTGGGCATTTAAGTCCTGTAATGGTAATATCCAAAGTGATATGCAAAGTTTGTAAAAACATTAAAGCATGTTCAGATTGGTTTATTCTGGAAATTCTCTTGCTGATGGAAAGAAGAAACCCTCAAGATCAGTTTGTATAACAGCATGGAAGAGCATCAATACACTCCCTCCTAACTTTACTTGCAGGGAATGCCACTGCAGATTAACCTCCAAAAGTCTGGAAGTTTGCAGCAAGGCAGAGTTTAGTGCATTGCTCTGCCAGCTCTCATGCATTAAAGCAAATATACAGTCTCTTGAACATGGGAATGAGGAGAGATTACTAAAAAAAAGAAGAAAGAGCTGTTTTGGAGATTTCAAAGTAATATCTTTAATGCATGTGAAACCTTCAATGTCAAAAGATTTCATTTTTTTGTTGGTATGTCTTCAGAGCATTTTGTGTTCAAGAATAAATTACGTTTCTTTCTGTATCAACACAATTTTCGTTGACTAATTTCAGGCAGGCAGAGGAAGGAGGAGGGAAACGGAGAAAAACTGAGAGCAAAATTAATACTGAAACTTGAAGTATTTTATGTCAGTGCAGCTGAAGAGCATTTCCTTTGAATCATCGTGACTTCACTTTTTTTTTTTTTTTACAGTTTTTGACAAAATGCAGATTTTTGAAGGAGAAGAAAAAGAACAACAAACATTATCCAGCCAGTTGTCTTGTGAAGTCTCATCTAACAGACTCTGTGCTGCAAAGCCCTTGGAAGTCACTCTCTGTCTGGAGAGCAGAACCAGCCAAACCCCCTCAGCTGCAGCACCAGAGCCGGGTTTGGGGGAGCCTCGACATTTTGTGGCACTTCTCACACCAAAAGGCTGTGTGGGAAGACAGGGCTGTTCCATGACTGCAGGGTCCATCTGGCCAGGCTGCTGCAAACACAGGGAAGTTAAAGTTCTGGGGGTCAAACAACCCAGCAACAGATTTTGCTGACAAGGATCGTGTCAGGGTCTGCAGCAGCTTTGGCTAAGTTTGGTTTAAGTTTTGACATCGTACTAAACACAGTGCAGGAGCCTGGCCTTGCAATAATGAAGGCACAAATTATGATAACAAGGTCCGTAGCTCAGAAAATAGTCTCCAGAGGAGTTCCTGGTTAAAAATGTGATTAAAAATGTGACTTATATAACCCATTATGGACAGTGGTTTTGTGTGATCATCTCAGTTTTAGGACCAAAAATTCACCTCTGTAGCCTGTTTTAAATATCACTCTCACCTGTGTTGTGTATTTACAGGGCAGGTCCTAGATCAAGATTTAGAAGAGCTCCCTAAACCTCATTATGCTGTGTTAAGGAAGGGTGTGAGTTCAGCCTCCAGCCTATACTATATGGAAAAAAGATCCACCTGTTCTTTCACTCGTGTGACACCAGAAGTGTTCATCTTCAGCACTCACAGCACTCTCTGAGGAGATGCTGTCAGGTAAACTTGCAAAACCAATTAGAAAGTGTAAGCCAGTGAAATAAGAAGCAGCAGCAGCAGATCGGGCAGACACAAGACTGTGTTCCTCCCTCCCCGTGTCTGAAATTTCTGCTGCACAAGCCCTGAGGGAAGAGCTCTGTCCATGCACATTCTGGTGGCGTGATGCAGAGCCCGCAGCGGCTCCGCTTGGAAATGGCCCATCCGCCACGTCCCGATCCCGCGGGGTACATCCGTCCTCACCCACCCACCCACACCCTCACGCTGTATGTGCTTTCACTCTGGGGGCTTGTTGGTGGATGATGAGTTCGTTTTCAGCTGGATTCGAGTCCCTGTTGCCATGGGGAGCCTGGCCCTCCCCGGGGCGCTGTGCGGATCACAGCAGGAGCTGCTGCCGCGTTCCTTCAAACCCCGAGTTCAAAGGGGGGTGCTGCAGGTACAGGTGGAGCTTCTTTTTTAGGGGAGGGTGGAAAGTCACCACCAGCAGTGCAGGCGGACTTCAGGCTGTGTCCTGAGCAGGAACTGCTGCAGCATCTCAGCTCTGCACAGGGACACCCCTCACCTGCCCTGCACCTGCTGGCAAGACTGTTCTGCTGAGCCCTGGATGACCAAGGAGGATACAGAAGTACTATTTCATATTTTTATTCACAGTTGCTGTTCCTTTTCCCAAGGCAAGTTTTGTTGGGTTTTTTTCCTCTTTCATTCTAAATTTTGAGCAAAATCCCTTCTGCCATTTTGAAGTCAGATGGGTGAAAATGAGCCAACTTTAAATCAGAGTTGCCAACTGGTTTAATTTAATTTGGTGAATTAATCATGAGCCTAGTTCTGAGTCCTTCTTCAAAAAAAAAAACAACAACATGTTCTTAGATTCATGGGAATATATCCAGGGCTGTGTTTGCATTTTAAAATGAAAAGTAAGTTTCTGTCATGGAGACAAGCTCTCATAAATGTGACTGCTGGAGCCTGTTAGCAGAAGATAAATTAAAGGAGTCTGTCATTAATGTTATTAATCAGGTAATAGATTTCAAGTCAAAACCAAGACTTTGGAGAAATGGAAATGCAAATAACTCATGATTATTGAATATTTGTGTCTAGCAGCATTTCTGTTCCCAGGCCAGAATCTCCTGAGATCCCTTTCCCTGTACCATACATAAATGTGCCCACCCCCAAACCCCCACAGGAGAATATCATTTTTTCCTCTTGGATTCTCTCAAAACTATGTTTCTGATCAGCTTTGCTGGACAAAGAAAAAGGTATAATTAATGCAGGATAAGCAAGGGGAGCACAGGAGTACATGACAGCTCATTTTTACAGTATTTTGGGCAACGTTTCCACCTGGCTTCATGTTATGAGACAGTGATGATGGTTCACACGACTGCAGCGTGTGAGTGCCCCAGGAGGTGCATAAGCAGAGCAAGAGTGGCCACCCAAGAATGGTATAAACAAGAAACACAGAAATGCAGAGTTCAGGTCTCCAGGTCCCCTGGTGCAGATCCCACTCCACTGGAGCATGGCAGAATCAGAGCATTTGTGATCTTGATAGGGAAGGTACAAGGAGCCCTCTTGCTGAGAAGAGCTTGTTCCTGCTCCAGTGATGGTTTGGAAAGAGGAGATTGGATTGTCATCCCAGTGAGATGACATTATTTACTGGTAGAGCTGTTGTGCACCATAGGTCACCCTAACTGTATGAAAAGGGTGTTCACAGGAGGGTGTCAGTAAACATGAGGGTTTTAAACTGAGAGAGGTCAGGTTTAGATTAGATATTAGGAAGAAATTCTTGGCTGTGAGGGTGGTGAGGTTGCCCAGAGAAGCTGTGGCTGCCCCATCCCTGGAAGTGTCCAAGGCCAGGTTGGACGGGGCTTGGAACAATCTGGGAGGGTGAAAGGTGTCCCTATCCACGGCAGGGAGGTTGGATCTTTAAGGTCCCTTCCAACACAAACCATTCTGTGATTCTATGATAAAACAGAAGAAGATGTTTAATCATTATCTCACCACTTTAGGTGTTTGCATGCACGTGGTTCTACTTGCCACTGCGCAGAGTTCATAGGCAAAGTCTTGTTGAGGGGCTGGAATAGTGAAAAGCATCTTTTTCACAGGACTCAGAGGTGAGTGGACAGTATTTTACAGAGGATCCTTTTCCTGAAAGTGTCTTCAGATCAGCACTTTGTCATCATTCTTTATGGCTGGAAGGGGACTGGTGTGTGGACAGCAAAAAGGAAGATGAAATTGCTCAGCACTGAGGGAGTCTTTTGCAATTCCCCCTCAAACACATGCCTAGTGCCTTTTGTTAAAGAAGGTCATTCACAGGAAATTCCCTTCCATATGCAGCTCTCCAGAGCTAGCTAGATGTTCCTGCATGGCTTATAAATCACAGAGGCAGCTGTTACCATCAGCATTTTCCTACTCCCTTGAAGTGCTAACAGCCACAGCAGCTGCTGAGTCTGAAGGTAATTTCACAAATTAACCTGAGAGTATCCCACAGTCCCAGGACAGCAACCCCACCTGCTCCATGCATCTTCCTGGAGCTTGCAGCCTCAGCACTTCTGTAAGCTTTCCAGGAGGACAGGAAAGTCTTAGGAGAGGGAAACCTCAGCTGGTTAAGTGTTTCAGCCAGAAGGCAAGTAGGGAGGAGAGGATGCATTGTACAAAGGCAGAGCAGAAATAAAATACAGAGCAGAAGTAAAAATGGGAGAGGGGGAAGGCTCCTAAGAGGATGAATGAAACACAAAATGCCATTCACAGTTGTCAGTTATGCTTAGAAAAGAAAGAAATAAGGAGTAAGACTGGAGCTGCAAGAACTTGGTAGCAGTGACAGCTAACCAGGTCACACAGCCCATAGTCCTTGACAGGGTAAATCCCCTTGTTTTGTTTAATGGGCCGTTATTTTTTTCCATAGCCCAGTGGACTCACACACACACAGCCCAGATTTGCCCATGGAGACTGTCCTTGCTCTCTCTTGTGTCTGGGGTGTAGAAGCTTTTTTGTGAATCCAGCCCCACTTCTCCCCATTTCAGCTGTGGGGGCAGAGCCACGAGCTCCTTACTGTGGACGAGTCCCACCTGGGACCTGCTCCTGGAATGAGCTGTGCTGCCCTTGGCTCTGTGCTCAGCTCTGTCCTGGCTTGCTGCTGGGATTGGCATTGGATTTGTCTCCTCACCTCACATTTTTCTCACAATTCCTGGGCTGCCAGTTAATCTCGTTGCCAGCCCTCTCTGCTTGGGTGCTGTGGGACTGTGACTGCCCATGTCCCAGCCCGTGGAGCAGCTCTGTTCCTGCTGCTTCCCGGCATCCCACAAGATCTGCTGGTGGTTGGGACAGGACTTTGGGACAGCTCCTCGCTTCGAAAAGGTAAAATCTGAGACAGACAGCAGAGATCTGGTGAAAGCCCTGCCCTCCAGGGCGGGGATGCAAGAGGCACTGAGTTCTTGGAGAAGGGGTAGGGGGCAAATTCTCCAAGGAAGTCTTGAAGTGTGAAGGGATTTCCTCAGGTGTGCTAAACGTGCTCCATGGTATCCAGTGCTCCAGAGTTCAGGTTTGCACAGGGTGGTTCTTAATAGGGAAATTGTTGAACTCTGCTGTCTTCTTGCTCATGAAGTGGTAGAAAATGGGGCTCTGAGAATTGCCATGTGTGACTCCTGCAGGCGCTGCACCTGGGGGGCCAGGGCCAGAAGGGCAGGCAAATGCATTTGCTAATGCAGATGAATGAATGGTGAGCTCCAGTGATTGATGTGGGTTTCTGTCCCTAGAAATCCACTACCACTCCATGGGGTTGGTATTTCCCCTTAAGGCAAATTAATGAAATGATTTATTGCTGTAAATGCATAGCAAGAGGGAAGGAAGGGGGCTGAGGGAGACTGGATAAACAGAGTCTTCTGTCTCTGAAAGGTGCCTGATTTTCCTGCCCCAGCCATGTTCAGTGGGGAGTTCTGTCCTCCTGCCTAATCAGAGGCTGAGGGATCAGTATGGCCAAGTGTCTGGGTCGCTCCTCAACCCCTTCGGGCAGAGGAGGGAGCTGAGTCCACATCCTGACTGGAACTGCTGAGCCTATGTGGGGATTTTTCCTCCTGCCCCAGTTCTGTGAGACTACTTAGTTTCTTCATTTCTTTTCTCCCCATGAGGCTAAAAAAAGAATTAAGCCTTCTGTATGAAATATCTGATTCAGTGTAAAGCCATACACTCTGCATCTCCCACCCTTCTGTGAGAATTGCTTCTTCACTCTGACTAACAAAAAAGAGTGTGTTTGCGTGAGCACAGCCCTACTTACAGGAGGAAATGAGAGTTCAGCGTTGCCCACAATTTTGGGCTTTGATATCCTGGAACACACTGTATTAAAGAAAAAGAGTTCGAGCTACCCCTTCTACAGAAAGGGGATATGTTTGAAGTGCGTGGTTGCCCCAGCTGCAGGACTCCAGAGGGATGTGTGCTAGAGGAGGGCAGAGCCCTCCCATTTACTCATACTTTTGCTTCCAGGAATCGTTTTTAGGTAAAGAACACTTTTATTAAAAGAACTAATTTACAAAGCAACAATAAGCAAAAAAAAAATATATATCCTTGTGTGAACTCCTAGAACAGCAGAAGCACCTCATTGCTCCTGAGCTCTAAAGGCCAACTTGACATTTCATTGCAGCTCCTGTGGGGGAGCAGCAGGAACAGTGGGGACCAGAGAGGTCACATAAACCTTCAGTCCTCGGGTCCTTCAACAACCAGCTCCTCCTGAGTAGGTTCATGATCACCCCAGAGCAACACTGTCATGAAGCAGTGGGGTCCCAGGCATTGTGCCCCTCAGATTCCACTTCAGGAGGAGTTTCCTATGTTATTGTCACATTAGATTTACACCTCCTGTCTGCTTCTCTGCTGCCTGATTTAATAAATATGTTACAGGGCTCTGTGCTAGTCTCACACAGTTTTCGTAGCTCTTTTTCTTCCCAGTGTCTGTCCCAGCTTTCTCAGCCAGGATCTTCCAAAAGAATTGCCAGCCTCCCAATTAAAGGTCCACACCTTGATCCTGCTCTTATGCCTCATGTCCCCTGACATCTTGTTGCCCAGGGGAGTTGTGGATGCCACGTCCCTGGAAGTGTTCCAGGCTGGGCTGGATGAGACTCTGAGCAACCTGGTCTAGTGGAAGGTGTCCCTGTCCACGGCAGGGGGGTTGGAACTAAAGGAGATTTAAGGTCCCTTCCAACCCAAGCCATTCCATGATCCTGTGATTCTGCCTTCAGGACCTGATGCAGGGACATTAATGGAAAGAGCCTGACCCACCATGTGCAGCCCTAGCCTTGGATTCCTCTTCACACAACTCCTCCTGCACTGTTGTGATATATATGCAGTGCCCTGCTGCATGTCCTTCCACACACAGTGTTGCTGTGGTGACGTTAATTCAACTGGTGACAAATGTCATCATTTTTGGTCTCCATCCTGATTTTACCTTGGGTGTCTGTTCCTGGAGGCAGAGCACATCAGGCTCAAACAGAGAGTCCCTGTGTTTAAAGGGGTAGCAGGTGGCACTGTGTCATGCAGGAGGTGGGGAGGGTGCACTGACCGTCTCAGAAGATCCAACACTGAAGCCCCTTTTGGGGAAGGCTGTGGGGAAGCTGCTTCTGGAGAGCCTTATCTCTTGGTGTACATAGCCACACACATCTCGATGTGGAGCTCAGTGCCCAGGATATCTGGATCTGTGGCGTGGTCTGGGTCTGTTGTGCTGGGGGCTGGGGCTGCACCACACGTCTTGCTCTTCACAGAGGCTCGAGAGCTCCTTTTGGGTCTGTGTACCTCCTTTCTGATTTAATTTGGTCCTCATTAATTTTCACAGTAAGAGGATGAGAGGCAGAATCGCAACAGAAGAAGTTCTACTAGATAAAAGGGGAAAATGTCCATAGTGAAAGCAGTTAGCCATCAAATCACAGGCCCGGGTAGGCTGTGGGATCTCTCTGCTTGCGTTGCTCATTATCTGACTGAGCAGACCTGGACTAGTTAAGTTGACTTCAAAGGTGGTCCTGCTCTGGTCGAAGGTTAGAGCAGGCACCTGCAGAGCTCCCTCCCACCTGAGTTGTTGTGGGATGTTGTGAACTCTGTGCTGGCTTATTTTCACCTGCTCCTCACCCCACACCTCCAGCCTTCAGGATGGGCACCACAATACCCAGGGACATGGTCCAGGCCAGGGGAAAGAGCTCAGGTGTGCAGACATGGCTCTGGAAGAGGATTCAGCGAAGCAAACTGATTTGAGTGGAGGAGAGTAAAAATAAAACACTGCCTTTATCACTGGGCTGTGTCCAGGGGCCGAGGAATTAAACCACAAACACACACAGGCGTTGGGATGGGGAGTTATTTAATCAACTGGAATTAGCTGTGGGGTTTGTCACTTCAGCTTTTTGTGTTTGGTGTGATTACAATTAAAATGCAAAGTTCTGACTGCTTAAGTGCTCTGTGCTAATTGGGAGATCAGTGGGCTGTCTTTTCCCTTTCTCCTCTAATTTCTTTTATGGCTTTGTTTTCAGTGCAGAAGGTGTGGCAAGCCCAGGGATTTGAAATGAGGGAGAGAGGTGGGAAACTCCAAATCAAAACAGTGTGGGCAATTCCTCCAAAGCTGGAATGAGTGGGAAGCAGGGGTCTTTCCTGCATAGGGAACAAGCCTTTGCAAAGGGATATGACAATCCTGCTTTCCTCTCCCCTGGTTACTTTTTAAGCTCTGGTGCAACAGCTCTGGGATTTCAATTGAATGGTCAAGAATTGGTCAAGAGTTTGCACGTTATTGCAGCTAATATGTAGTGAAAGAAGTGTTGCCTCAGAGCAGCCCTTTTCTTCACCAGCAGGTGTTTTTCTAGAGTAAGGTCTGATCTTTGGAGAGGGCAGATGAAGAGATATCACAGCAGTCATTTCATATACCCCCATACAGGCAGCAATCATCCCATGGTTTGCATTCCTGAGCTAGATGTGGGCAGCAATTAGCACAGCCATGTAGCTGCCCCAAATCAGCAAGATGCTTCACCCTAGTGAACAGTGAAAGGGAGCAAAATAAGGTCTCTGACATGCCCAGAGTGGAGACTTCTCCATGCACCAGTGGTGTCTGGGGAAGAGTCTTGTTCGTGGTGTCACTGCAGTTGGTGATGGGGCCAGTCCACAAGTCCAACCGGCGTACTCCTGCTCCTGGTGGCAGCTCTGCTTTGGGCCCTGCTCCAGCATCCAGCAGGGAGCAGCTCTGTGGTGGGGCCAGGATTCAGGGGCACTGAGGCACCAGCATCACAAAAAGAATAGCATCAACTGCCATTATGGCCAAATGCTGCTATTCTCACCCAAAATTTACTTTGTCAGCTCTGCTTCACAGAAAGCTGTGGTCAGCAGTGATGGGATGCTGAGCAAAATCACTGCTGTCTGCTGAATTCATCTTTTCAGCAGCTGACTTCTCCTTCTGCTTGTTCCTATCCCAGCCTGTTGACAAGGTGACATGTTACCCCTTCCTTTTTGATGGAGAGCTGAGGCCCAGAGCACACCTGCAATCCAACAAGGTGATGCCAGCACAGCAGGGAGCAGAGCCAGCAAAAGCCTTGATAATCATGTCGGGGGGGTTGCAGAGCACAGCGAGGACCAGCAGAGAGAGAGCCAGGGGTGCAGCAAGTCACGTGAGGGCAAGTGGTCCTAGACAGCCCCTCCTCAGAGAAGGGTCACAGCAATCCTCTGCAGGCTCTGGAGGAGGGCAGACATTCCACATCTCCTTACCTGGAAGCAGCTGCAGGACTGAACAAATTAAATAAAAACCCAGGTTCCCCACCCTGACTCCCCCTTTCCCGGACATGCTGCTGGTGTGCTGCAGGACCGGGGTGGGTGGATGGCAGGGAAGGGTCTGGCTCCAGCTGGAGACCAGGGAAGGCTCTGAAAGGGTTGAGAGGAGGTGAATCCATCCTCAGACATGCAGAGGAGAGCGAGCAAGGGGTGCACTGCCCCCACCATGGCCAGGGCCAGCGGGAGGCCTCTGTCCCTAATGAACCCTTCTCGTGCCCAGCCAAGCACATCAGCAGAGCAGCCCCATCCCCAGGGAAGGGGAGGAGGGGTCCCAGGGGCTCTGCCACGGAGCACCCCGTGATGCAGCTCCTGCTCTCGCTCCAGTGGTCTCCAGAGATGGGCAGCTATGTGTGAAATGTGTTCATCTTTTTGGTTTGGGTTTTTTTCATGAATTCAGCAAGATTTGACATGAGAAAGGGGGGGAAGGAGAAAGGAAAACATCTTCTGATCCTACTGGAGGGCGTGGGGAAGCGGAGTTGAGGAGGGAGAGGAGAGATGGGGTCAACTGAGGGAGCCTGTAGCTGTTAGAGCAGAAGTACTGTGAATGCACTGGCTGTTGTCTGCCATGGTTTGTCCTTCTCTATGCGTGCTTCTCCCAGTTTCCTCCTCCTTGGCTGGGTCCCTGCCTGTCAGCACAGCCCTGTCCTGCTCACAAGCTGGGGACAGTAGGAGCAGTTGCCTCTGAGTCACATCATCACACTCCTGTTACTTCCCTTGCTTGGGGATGGTGGGAAACATGCCCAGGATGCAGGATGGTGGGCACTGGTGACAGTATTTCTTTGCCATTTAGCAGCTGTCACCCCGGGGTCTGAAGTGCCCAAGGAAGGGGCTGTCCCACTCCAGGAGGAGGGCAGGACCAGCACCAAGTATCTTCTCCCTGGTGGCCAAAACCCAGCTGCAGAAAGTGGCTCTGGCACGTGCACACTGAGGACAGATAGCTGGTTTCAGATCTGGAAACCTTCTCCAGCCCTTGTGGGACCCGAGCACCCGGGGAGCAGCGTGACATGAATCCAGTCCAGCTGCTCCCTCGCTGTTCCTGCTTCGGGCTTGGGGTAGGCTGGGGGAGGCTGGAGGTTTCTGTTCCTAAATAAGGTTCCCAAAGAGCTGGGAATTTGGCTGGAAACAAGAGCCAGAGTTTGAGACCGAGTCCTTGGAGCAGGTTTCCCTCACTGAGGTGCCCACAAGCCGCCTCCTGCGCTTTCTCCTGCGCTGAAGGTGTGACCCGAGCTGCAGGGTGGGCTGGTGGCCCCCAGATCCTCCTGGGAACAGCTGCCCAGTCCAACAGGCATGAAGCAGCTGCAGTCAGCATCCATGCTTCCACTGGGGTGGGTGTCTTAGTTGGAGGTTCCCAGGACTGGCTCCCTTTGGGGGTACAGCCGTGTTTGGGGTGTTGCTGCCAAACAGCCAGGCAGAGCGAGTGGGAAGAACTGGAGCAAGAAACCACACGTGGGGGAGAGATTACTATACACACAGCTCTCACTTCCCTGTAGTCTCCAAAGCAGCAGGGAAATATTTAATGGAAATGTGCTGGACTAGCAGCGAAGGAACTTTTCTTAACATCTCAATTCGAAGTGCTGTAAAATGAGGTGCTGCTGAGGCAAACTCTAAACTGAAAGGCATGAGGGTTTTCAACCTGTCTTCCTCAAGGAAAACTCAGAGGCAGAGAGAGGCAAACCATCCTTGCCTGGAGGCTCTGTATTTTTCTTTTTACCCCCTTGAAACACCTACATGGAAGCACAGAGGGATATGTCAGCAGCATTTACCAAGTCACCTGCCGAGAGCAGCCTTGGGTGGCAAAGGGATTTTCCAGAAGCCACGGGGAGAGTAGGTAACCAACTCAGTGCTAGGATCACCCTGGGCTCTGTGGGAACTGTGTGTGTGGTGTGGGAAGGCAGGGCTGGGTGAGAAGGAGGCACTGGGGTCACTCTCATGGTCTAGACCAACGTAACAACTGGGATGTTCTCCTGGATGCAGCCAAGCTCTGGAGCACCCAGTACCTAAATTTGCTTGTAAGGGAAACAGAATGTGCCAGCTCTTAAAGACCAATCCAATAAGATCCCAGCTTGCACAAATGCAGAGAGAATTGCATTCAGAGATAACACCTCCTGCAATGTGGAAGGTACCATTAATGGCTGTTTTCCTAAGTGAGCAGAGGAGAAGAGAGAGGGAGCCACTTGCCCCAAAATACATATGACACTGGAACTCCAGTTCCTGACTCAGAGACTGTCTTCTGACCAGAGCAGGGCAATGGGACTTCCCTTTGTGTGGGCTGGCTCCTTACCTCAAAAGCAATTGGGGCAGGAGGATGGGGTTGGCCTCTTGTATCTCACTGCTGTCCAGTGAAATACGCAGCTTGAGCCACCAGCACTCGCTTGTGTTTGGAAGGAATTTGGGAGCATCCCTGGGAGCCAAGTGATGCCTCTCTTGTGAGGCCTTGGGCTCCGCTATTCCTGGCACTGAGATGCTTCTGGAGCCAGGAGGGAGAACGGCCACTCCAAGAAAAAGTCAGTTTTCTTCTCCTCCTGACAAACGAATTTGAACTGAACCGGAATTTTGAGCAAAGCCGATAATAGCTGTGCTATTTTAATCCATCTGTGTCTCCCTTGCCTCAGCATCAGCAGCGACGTCAAAGGCTGCTCAGCCAGGAAAGACCCTGGGTAGGTCTCTGGGAGCTGGAGCTTGGCAGAGGCACGGGAGGATTGGGATGCACAGCCCTGTCTCTGCTAATTGGCTCTGCTGCCCGGCATGGAGCAGCGAGTCCTCCCCAGCCGAGCATGAACAATGCCGTGGAAGTTTCCTGCTGCAAGAGCAAACCTCAAACCCGTAGAGCCTTAATAAATAACTAAGGTTCCGTGCTCTGCTCCCAGATGCCACTGCGGAAATCCAGAATAGGTTCAGTGGATGAATTCCAAATAGACCAGTGTCGGGGAGAGCCGAATTTAGCCTGAATGGCAGAGGAGGGAAATGAGATGCTTTTGCTCACTGCATTGAAGCAGAAACATTATTTCCCTGGTGAAGTTTTCTAGTGATCCTCTGACATATAGCAAAAGGAAGCTGTGGCTCCTCAGCATCGCTCCCTTCTTTAGCTGCCCTTTGCTGTTTGTCCCAGCAGCAACATGTCCCCTGCGTGGCTGGGAAAGCCAGGGGTGTCCCAGCTGGGCTGTCTGATGCCAGGGCTGCCTGTCACAGCACAGGGAACAGCCAGCTGAAAGCCCTACCACGACCCTGGCCGCAGCCCCTTCTGCCTAAATTCGAACCCCACCCTTGGAGAAAAATCTCTCCTTTGCCATGAATTAGGGCAGTGCAATCCTTGATCTTTGCATGAAGCAGATCAGCTGAACACGTGGAAATTGTAACACAGGCAGAGGTAATGTGGTTTTACTTCTTCGGACGTTTTTTTCTTGTAACTTGTCTCCTTCCAGTTCCAGGTTGATTTTTGGGAACTCAGTTATCTTTTCCCCACAAAGGCAGAGGTAATGTGGTTTTACTTCTTAGGACTTCTTTTTCTTGTAACTTGTCTCCTTCCAGTTCCAAACTGGTTTTTGGGAACTCAGTTATCTTTTCCCACATCCACCCCAAAATTGTGTAAAAAAAAAAAAAAAAAACAAACACACCAGAAAAACCCAACTAAATAAAACTAAATGAAAGCCAGCAAAAGCAAACAAACAAAAACAAAAACCCAATGCAAAAGAGTTTCTTTGTAACCAAATTGGTGTCAGCATCTGTGGAAATGAAATATTTAGGCGAGGATTCAGTGCTCATCCTTCTGGTGTCAGCTCTAATCCGAGCTGCCACTTAAGGAAATGAACAAACAAACAAAAAAGGAGTGTAACCTTTTCCCTTACGCTGCTGGTTTCAGAGATGTAAATTCAGTGCTC